>BPLQ01006877.1:7784-23133 GCA_021605075.1 Caerostris darwini | reverse complement strand
GCGACAATTTGCCCAAATCCGGACTTTGAAATGAAAATGTGGATCGGCGATTAACTCAGGATATCAACCAACGTTTAGGAATGAAAACATTTGGCACACTAACCACCAAGCAGCTCTACCTATATAAATCAATTCTAAAAGGAAAGCCGGGTCTGCTTTAGATAATGTTTTTTTTTTTTTAATGTCAAGAAAACACTCGAAATTAACATAGTTTTTAAATTTCTTAAAATCACTGAATATAAACTTACAAAAAAGCCTAGAATTATGTTATAAAACACACTATTATCGTTGTCCTATAAGATAACTTTAGTTATAGTGCGGAAATGTATTAAGTTAAAATTATTTTACTCTGCATTTGGATTATTAACACTACATAGCCACTTA
The DNA here is from genome assembly GCA_021605075.1 of Caerostris darwini. Classification (NCBI taxonomy): domain Eukaryota; kingdom Metazoa; phylum Arthropoda; class Arachnida; order Araneae; family Araneidae; genus Caerostris; species Caerostris darwini. The sequence goes on along the minus strand of BPLQ01006877.1, from coordinate 22,749 downwards.
TGACGTCAACGAATTATTGATAGAAAAGTGAATGCATGTACAGGTATGAGACTTTTAAACGTTTAGCATATACTTTGATATAAGTACAAAATAAATTTTTATAATTCAAATTTTAAAATTCTATATAAAATAAGAATTTTTTAAAACATTTTTACTACTTTATTTTGTATTTTAGTACTATGGATCTTTTAAGGTGTGAAATGTGTAACTCTACTGTAACGAACTTTTTTAACCATAGATGCCTTTACCACGAATATTCTTATGAAGGTACTGGTTTCGAAAACCCCGATTCCATTTTCGGAAAGAACTCTCAAGAAATCCCTGCCACAATTTCACATTCAGCGGAAGGAGCTGACTATAACTCTTCGCAATTTACGAATCGAACATCCACTCTCCAATCTTCCACCTTTCCTCAAAGTACCGACCAGGAACGCCATTGGGATGTGAACAGCACCGCAAGTACGGATGTCCGGAACGCTTCGAATAATGCGGTACAGAATGAAAACTTTAATTATTTCAACTCATCCCGAGGTTCATTAATTTCCGCAGCTGAATACTTTCAAAATTCTGCTTGCACTTCTGGTGTCGAAAATCTCAAAATGCCGTTCTTCAACGCAGCCTACACAAGTGAACTAAATCCTGTTGAAGTGCCATGGACAAATAATTCGGCATTGATGCAGCGCTATCCTAACTTATCCTTTCATAACCAACTTCCACCAAACTCTCCAGGTCCATCCAATGTACTAACCAAATATGATCTCACAATGGAAAATTATAATATATGGAGAAGTATGAAATCTGGTAAAATTGGCACGCGAGATTTTAAAATATCCCGCTTCCAAGAAAAAGAAAATGATGCAGTAGCAATTGCGAGAAAATCAAACGGAACAGAGAAAAATAAGAGTTGCGCATCTGATTTATACGGTACTTCGCTGGATGTGCAATATCATGGAAACCCCCGCACAGGGAAGTCTAGTCATACGGCTGCTTTACAGCTTGAATCTACGAATACTAATACGTTACAGAGACAGAAATTTCATAATGAATTTTTAAATATTCCGAAGTTTTCATATCCCAATTCTGAAAATAAAGATTTATATTCAAATCCTGATTTTGGGCAAGGTTATTTAGACAGTCAACCAGGTATGAATGATATTCCTCATTATTCTAACAAATCTCAAACCCAATTTAACGATAAGATTGGATTTCAAAATATTTTCCAGTGTCAATTTTGCGGAAAATCTTTCTCTAATCAAAGAAATTTAAATGGTCAGAAATTATCGCTGAATTCAAGCAACGTTCCGATTAAATGCAATGAATGTAATGAAATGCTTAAATCAAAAGAGAAAATTCAAACATATCCTAACATTGCAGAATATTGGGAAAACAGCTCTGTGCTTAAAGCTCCAAAGAAAAGGAAACCACTTCATAAACGATTTCCATGTAATGAATGCATTAAGAGATTTTCAAGCCAAACAGATCTTGAGAGGCATATTCGCACTCATACCGAAGAGAAACCTTTTGCTTGTGAGATATGCGGTAACATGTTTACACAAAAGCCCTCTCTTACCGAACACTCTCGAATTCATAGTGGAGAGAAACCATTTTCTTGTGAAATATGCAGTAAAACGTTTCGACAAAAAGTACATCTTATCGAACACTCTCGAATTCATAGGGGAGAGAAACCTTTTTCTTGTGACATATGCGGTAAAAGGTTTACACAAAGAAGCACTCTTAAGAAACACGCTCTCACTCATACCGGAGAGAAACCTTTTTCCTGTGAGATATGCGGTAAAACGTTTAGACAAAGAAGCACTCTTAAGAAACACGCTCTCACTCATACCGGAGAGAAACCATTTTCCTGTGAGATATGCGGTAAAACATTTTCGCGTAAAGATAGTAAGGATGTGCACGCTCTTACTCATGGAAACAAGGGTTTTCAGTGTAATATGTGTGGAGAATCATTTACCAGGAATGGCAGGCTTTTTAAACACAAACTTAAACATCAGGAGAATAATTGACTGCTTTATGTTCTTAACAAAGGGATATGAAAAGAAAGTGAAGAAAAAATTGAAGTTAGAATATTTCTTCTCGTATTTCCATGAATGCAGGGGTTCGTGTATAATTTAAAACTGATTATAATATTTCAGTTTTTAATTATTCCTTTCTGTTTTTTAAATCAGATTGATTAATCTAAACTATTAATGTAATCTTGTTTAAATATGATTGAATCTACGTTGATTTCTGAATTTCATTTATAACTTTAAAAAAACCTAATTAAAATTTTTGGCGGTTTTTATTTTTAAAAGTTGTTGTGAAAAACAATTGCAGTTAATGTTTATTAGAATTTTTACTTTTTTAATCTGATATTTTCTTAATTCAGTATTCTCTTTTAATTAAAACTTTGCACGGTTTCAATCTTCGCTTAAATATAAGCTTTTTAACATGTAAAAAAAGTATTTTGTTGATATTTTAAATGCTATTTATTTTTTAATGTAGATTTTACTTTATCATGCAAAATTTTTTAGTCTATGCATATTAATAGATATTGAGTTTTTTTACATGTTTTTTTTCAATACAACATTGTTGATTTAAAATTCTTTTCATTAATGTAGATTTAATGAAGTATGTTAGTTTTAAGAAATGTTTATTTGTAAAAATGAGGTTTATGTATTTTTGAATTAAAAATATTAGAATTGTCCTTTTCGAAGACTTCTGAAAATATATGTATTTCATTGTTTCATCTTTTTATGCCTAATGTTGTTGATGTCTACTGTGAAAAAATATTTCGGAATTTTTGGATGTTATTAAATGCATCAGCATTTCTGTGGTCAATTTATACATAATTTAAATTTATGTCTGTGTCTTATCTAAATTTTTAACCTTGTATTTTACTGAAATTATATTTTTAATGCCATATTTTTGTATTGTATTCGTGTTTTGAATAAAGTGTTTGACTTGCAATTAAAAGTGTTTCCATGTTTTATTTATTTCGGGATTACTATTTATAGCAAGAAATCTGAAATCTACTTATTGAACTAAGCATTAAACATTTTATACGTTCGACAGATTATTCTAATCTTAAGAAAACGGTACATTAAAATTAAGATAAGCAATTTAATAAACAAATTTAAGCAAATTAAGTATTTATTTAAAAAAAATTTTAGTTTAAAATTATTTTTTTTAAAAATAATTTTTGATGATTTACAACCTTTAGCTATCTAAATACATTCGAACTTGTTCCTCTTTCATACATTTAATGTTGCAATATATCATATCTAAAAAGACGTATTTTAAACAGTGTTTCACTTTCTAATAAAATAAAAAGGTACATATGGGGTTGTCCTGGATTCATAATTTGTTTAATTCTATGCATGCAAAAATATTTTTTTATATAAAATAAATTGTTTGAAACCTTATTGAATCATTTTTTGTAATATCTAAGTTTTTGGCGATAGAATATTCATAATAGTGTGACTTTTGATCATCTCGAAAAAATGTCAGACATTTTTGGACGTTAGTGTACTTCATATTTTTTGAGATTTTTTAAAATTTGGCAATACACACTTAGATTACAATTAAATTTATGTATATAAATTAATAAATTTAATTTATTTTCATTCTTTTTTCCTAATGCAGCTGGCAAACACAGACAGCTTGATCTTTGGATGCCTTAAGGCAAGTGCTGCACAAACGTACTCATTTTGCATTACCCAGGGGGCGCGTGTCACTTGAAGATAAGCCACGGACGCGGAGTAACAATGCCCCCGCAACGCTCTACGATCATATTAAGACCGGGACCTACTTTCTAAAGTGGATTCCGAACCGCTACAAACAGCCATGGCACCGCCGGGACTCGAACCCGAAACCTGTGGCACCGAGCGCCAGCCACTCTGCCATTCAGGCCCTTTATTTTCATTCTAATTATATAAAATACTTATGGACTATAACTATTACTAGTTGTTCAATATACCATTCATTACTTTTTTTTTAAAACTAAAAAATCACTTCTACTTATTTTATCATATATGTTTATAATTTCTATAATAAAAGCAAGTACAATAAGTGCTGTTTTTTTCCCTTTTAATCTTTATTTGTCTGTACAATTTGGCGTTGTATATCAAGATAGTTATTACTCTGCTGGAAATAACATTTTTTAAATTATTTTTAATTCAACACATGCAATATTTTTAATTAGTCTGTAACAATTACGGATGGATCAAATTAATTCAAAAAATGTAAGAACCGTTTTAAGAAGATAATATATTGATAAAAAGAGATTTTTGTACTTCCATATTTGAGAATTTTTTGATTCTGTGAAAATGCATCGTTACAGTAAAAATGCCGATTTTCTGTTCTCTTTTAAATCAACGCATCTTCAGAGTGACCATGACTTTACAATGTGGATTGGCTTCATACTATTTTAGAGTAACACTAAGCACTGTTAATTTATTCATATTATTTAGTTTATATCTTATTTGGCTTATTTAACAATGCATATTAATATGCATTTTAATACTTATAAATTACATATTCATTTTCATTCTATTTTTTCCAAGTTTATATAAAGGGTGGTTTTAATTAAAGTGATCCTATTCTGAACCCTCTGGAATCCGTTCTACCAAGCGGAATTTGCTGAAACTTGATATATACGGTATATGGATCATGCGGAAAAGATTTCCGTAATAAAAAAAAATATTTCAAATTTTGACCCCTAATGATTTGAATTGTGTCACCTAAAGAAGGATAAATAACTTGTCAAAACCTCAACGTGTGCTCCATTGACATCAATTACGTGTTGAAAGCGCATTATAACGTGTTCAATGGTAAAGCGAAGAAACTCTCGAGGGATTTCAGCAACAGGGCGTGTAATGCTGGGTTTCAATTGAGGTATAGTCCTGATTCCTCCTCCTGAAGTCCTAAACACGATCTTTTAGGAATCCTCAGAACCAGAAATGACAGGGATTTAAGACGGGTGAACGGGTAGGCCAGGTATCCAGAAAGCTCTGTATATTACACGATTTTGTCCGAAATTAGCACAAAGCAATTTTTTTTTTACTCTGCGCCAATGTGAGGTGCTGCTCAATCTTGCATGAAGACAGTGTGTCTGCAAACATTTCCGTTCCTGTAATGCAGGAATGATTTGCTGTGGAAGGAGTTCGCTGTATCGTGTACTCGTGACAGAGCATGTTTTAGAACCTTGAGGAGTGGGAGTTTCAAAGAAAAAGTTCCGAGGATAAAATCAGTAAATCCACACCATGCATTTACGTAATCAGAATGCAGTGGTTGTTGGTGCAGGACATTAGGAAGTGAAGCATCCCATATGTAGCAATTTTGATTATTCACAGCTCCATCTAAAGAAAAGTGCGCCTCATCTGACCATAGAATTTGCCAAGGCCATGCGTCATCAACTTTCATTCTCGCCAGGTACATGTACAGCGAACTCCTTCGACAACAAGCAATTCCTGTTTTACAGGAACGGCAATGTTTTCAGAAAATTGTCTTCATGCAATATGGAGCAACTCCTCCATATCCAGAACTTTTCCAGATGCCTGGCCTCCTCGTTCACCCGACTTAAATCCCTGTGATTTCTGGTTGTGGGGATTCTTAAAAGAACACTTTTATGAAGGGGGAATTTAGGATTTACTTGAGTTTAAAGCCAGCATTACACGCCATGTTGCTGAAATACCTCGAGAGTTTCTTCGCGCTGTCATCGAACATGCTATAATGCCCTTTCATCACGTAATTGTTGTCAATGAAGCACACGATAAGCATATTCAGGAAAAATATTAATGGTTTTCACAATTTTTCACCCTCTTTAGGCGCCCCCTGGTGGTCTCATTTTGAACTTTTTTTATTGCAGAAATCTTTTCCCCATGGTCCATATACCGTATATGCCAAGTTCCGTCAAACTCCGTTGGGTAGAACGGGTCCTAAATTGGTCTGAATAGGGTCTCTTTAATTATAACCACCCTGTATATAAACATGATCTATAATAATTTTTAACTTTTCTTCGTTGAGGGTGCCTTGCTGAATTTCTGCTCATTCTCGTACGGGATTATATAATTTTCATTTTAGGATCTCATACAAATGTATGAGATCCTAAAATGAAAATTATTCAATGTGCACGCGCTCTTGCACGAGAATTCACTTTTCAACTTTTAAAAATGAAGAAAGCTGTAAATAATCCTCAAATGACTTATTCCAAATTTACTCTTCATATGGTGCAGAAACAAGCTTTTACTTTCAATGAATATTTTTATAACTTTCAAGCAAAATTGATTGAGTGGAATCCCAGTCATATGTGTGCCTCCAAAATGAGTTCGAAATTTAATTAAACTCAGATGAATATTAGGCGGGGGGGGATGAATTATATTAAGAAACGGAAATTGGATCCAAAATTCAGTCAAAATTTATTAGAAACAAAGAGACTGAAGAAAAAAGCAATAATGATCTCAATCGTTATGATTCGTCTCCATTTGAAAAGAATGAAATGCTCAATTTTTTCACAGCCTATCTTATTTTGTAATAAAGTATTTCTTTTTAAATGAATTAACAAAGTCAAGCATTAAAAGTATTTTAATCCAAGAACATTATGTAAATTTTCTCGATATAATCAGTGCAGAAATTAATATCTTTTCAGAGCACAAATTCATTTATACGAGAAACAATTCTTGATTTTGGACTAAAACAAATACTTTCAATTAATTCATTGTATTTTGCATTGTATTTGGCTTTATTTTGTATGAAGGCAAACTAGAGTTTACTCGCAATCAGAACAATCCTTCAATTCTAGAACAATCCTTCTTCCATCTTCTCTAATGTAGCTGGCAAACACTTAGACAGCTTGGTCTTGGAGGCCTTAAGGCAAGCGCTGCACAGACGTTACTCACTTTGCATTACCTAAGAGGCGCGTGTAACTTGACGATAAGCCACGGACGCAGAGTAACAATGCCCCCGCAACGCTCTACGATCATGTTAGACCGGGAACTATGGTTAAAAGTGGATTCCGAACCACTACAAACACCGCCGGGACTCCAACCCGAAACATGTGGTACCGAGCGCCAGAGCGCTAGCCACTCGACCATTCAGGCCCTCATCTTCTTTAATTTGATAGGATGTCTTCGAGTCATTTGAAGGGTGGATTTTTACCCAATTGAGAAGCTGTTAATATCTTTATAATTCGTTGCATTTTGAAACGTTGATTTCTTACAGCATATCATATTTTCTACACATATCATTTTAATGAATTTAAAAATTTCAAAAATTAATAATTGAAAACTAAAATTTTGGGGATAATTCAAATATATTTTAATAAAAACATCAGGTTTTAATTTAATAACGAAATATCCACAGATGTTGGTTTCCGTCTGGAACACGAGTTAACTCAAACGAAAAATATTTTTTTATTTTGGATTAAAACGAATACTTTGACGTTACGATGCATTTCTGTTGTCAAGATTCCCAATTTAGTCCAATTCAAAAACAAAAAAAAAGAAAGTTTTTTTTTAAAATTTGGATGCATAGCATTTAGAAGTGGTAATCAGGAAAACCTGATTTTTTAGAGAATAACTATTCTCTAAAAAATCAGTTGAAAAAACATTCATGCTAGTACTCATACTCACATTTCGAATTAAACTTCTACTATACATATACATCTTTTTATTGAGTATTAACAAGTAATATAAAGTAAAAACTCTTATTTTAAATTTCAATATGAAAAGGAAAGTTTTCTGAATTAACACATATTAAAATTTAACTATGGGTACATTTACACCATAACACATTTTATCCACATAAAAGGCTACAGGGAAATATGCTTTACTTATTTAGCTACAAAAACATCTACATTAATAGGGTGAGGTTAAATAGAATAACTATCAGCGAATAAACAGTAACAAAAAGCGTGAAATATTTTTTTCATTTTATAAATTTAAGTTTCTTTTGTGTCTGATGACCGAGTGACTAGAGCTCCGGCTCTCTTTGCTACAGGTTTTGGGTGGCGATGACATGGATGATTCTAGTGGTGCGGAATACACTTTATATCGTAGGTTCCGGTCTAATATAACTGTAGCGCTTAGGAAGAAGGGTTCACAACCCAATCTCCTAAAAGAAAACGTGCCATATTTCAGAATCTGTCAGTAGGCAGATGGTCTTGGTTCATCCATGGGGCAGTTGAAGTACAGAAAGAAGACTCTTTTTATCTATCTTGAAAGCACAGTATTGTAATCCGAGTTTAGTTCAATCCTTAAATTTTTAATGTAGTTAATTTTTTAATTCTTGATTCACATGGTAAAGAATTCTTGTTTTCCAATAACTATCTATGTTAATTCACTCAACATAATAATTCTTTTAGTAATAACGTGACACATTCTAAAAGTCTTTATGATAATCTTAAATGTCTTTTTTTTTATGAAAAGTTATAACATGCTTAAGACTTCGGAAAGAATGGCTATATTTAAACTTATTACTTAAAAAAATTATGTAAAAAAACTGATGTACTGCTACATTTAATCTGGTGTATTTGGACCCAAACCGAAGATTATTTCATCACAAAACGGATAGTTAAAATTAATTTATCGAAAACAGCAGTCAATGAGATATGAAATTCATTCTTTCAAACATCGAATTTTATTGGTAAATCAATAAATCTGTCCATGAATCTCTCATCCAAACGAAGGTTATTTTTGTTCTAATGCAGCTGGCAAACACTTAGACAGCTTGGTCTTGGATGCCTTAAATCATGCGCTGCACAGACGTTACTCACTTTGGGGGCGCGTGTCACTTGAAGATAAGCCACGGACGCGGAGTAACATTGCCCCCGCAAAGCTCTACGATCCTATTAGGACCGGGACATACGGTTTAAAGTCGATTCCGAACCCCTATAAACATTCATGTCACCGCCGGGACACGAACCCGAAATCTGTGGTACCGAGGGCCAGAGTGCCAGCCACTCGACCATTCAGGCCCACATCTGGACGAAGTTAAAATAACAAAATTTCATCCACCAACTACTCAGAAAGCGAATGAAGCGCCCCCTTCCGACTGAAATCACCTTTATCCCAACTTAATTATGCGAAAACTCGACATGGAAACTCAAGTTGTCGGAGCACATTCAAACTTTCTGCTGCAATAGTTGCACGTCATGAGGTAGACGCTAGTAGGATTAATACTGTAGCTTCGATATAAACACGCGACTCTAAAATAGCACGATTGTCCGATCACCAGACAATCTCGAATATAAACAAGGCAACAAATCGTTCCAGCGCTAGAATGTCTACCCAAATTGTTTTATTTATATAAATAATTTCATTTAAAAAGTGGTACTAAATCACAAGAATTTTTTTTTCTCTTTTTGTATATTTGGCATTTAGAGAACGTTCTTTACTATAATAGGGTACCCAGATCATCATTCATCTTTCAAGACAGCAATCTCTAATAAATACATCATGCAAAATAGTTTCAGCCAATTATTCCGTTTATATGCACTCATGTCCATAACTTAAGGATAATGAAGTTCAGGCAAAGAAAGAGACAACCGCAAAACAAATTTGACCTATTTGTAAAATTTATTTATTAAACAAAAGGTAAAGAGCAAAAAAGATGCTATATGTTTGACATAATTAATAAAAATTGCGATTTTTACTCCCTGGAGCAATTTCAAAAAAGAACCTATTTACAAAAAACAGTATAACATGGTTAGTATGATGGTTAATATGGAGTATGTCTGCCGGACGATGCAATACAGGCCTTACAACGCCTAGGCATGCTGAGTATCAAATTATCAATCTGATCTTGGGGAATATTACATCACTCATCAAGCAATGCCCTCCAAAGTTCCGGTTGACAGGTGGGAGGGGGTTGACGGGCTGCAATTCGTCGGCCAAGCATATCCCACACATGCTCTATTGGATTCAAGTCCGGTGAGTATGCTGCCAATCCATACGGGTGATATCCTCCAATTGAAGGCATTCGTCTGCAATGTTTGCACGGTGAGGACGGGCGTTGTCATCCATAAACAGAAATTCAGCACCCATGGCGCCCCGAAACAAACGCACATGTTGTTCCAGAATGACATCCCGATAGATGTGGCCTGTCATCGTTACACTCTGAACATGCAGGTCAGTTCTGGAACCAAGAATAATTCCTCCCCAAACGAGCCATCCTGCACCACCGTAATGATGTCGTTCAATGGTGTTCTCTTGGTGGTAACGGGTACCTGGCGCTCTCCATATGAAAGTCCGGCGATAATCAGACTGCAAACTAAACCTGGACTCGTCGAAAAACATCACACCAGACCATTGTTGCGGTGTCCACAATGCATGCTCTCTACTCCAGGTTAATCGCAGGCGACAGTAAGTTGCGATAAGTGGAACACATCTGACAGGCCTACGAGCATATAGACCAATGTGCCCTAAGCGTCTGTACAACTCTTGCTTGAGAACAATTAAAGCAAGAGATCGAAAAAGCTAAGCTATCGGTGCAATTAAGAGTCCGTTGTCGATGCCCCCAAAAAAAGAAAAGATAAAAGGTTAAAGTTAAAGTTAAAATTTTAAGATAAAATAAATGAATAAAGATTAAAATTAGCAAAATAGCAAAGAAAATTAAAAATAACAGCTGAACATTAAGAAAACATAAAAAGATACAAAATAAATTCTTCAAGTTATAGTTGGCTAGCTATCCAACAGATGGCGTCATCAGTCAGTTTGTACACAATATTGGAAAAAACCCAACCGGAGCTAGGAAAAAATACATTTTTAATAAGCTTTTATTAGCTTCACCTGTATGTTTGTATGTATGAACTCACCCAGAAGACTGGGTTAGTTCAAAATCAGCGGGTTACCCGGTAATGCATTGCGCGGTGCTTGTACCACGTGACATGGCCACTCGTGACGTCGTCTGGCCACCGTGGCCCGGCGGCCTATTCATCATTCAACATTCACGCAGTATATTGGCCGGTTATGGCCTTATTCATTCCTAATCTGGTATGGTAGAGATCATGGCAATAAAGAAAACATTGGTAAATCGTGACGTCGTCTGGCCACCGTGGCCCGGCGGCCTATTCATCATTCAACGTTCACGGAGTGCATTGGCCGGTAATGGCCTTATTCATTCCTAATCTGGTATGGTAGAGTTCATGGCAATAAAGAAAACATTGGTCAATCGTGACGTCGTCTGCCCACCGTGGCCCGGCGGCCTATTCATCATTCAACGTTCACGGAGTACATTGGCCGGTTATGGCCTTATTCATTCCTACTCTTGTATGGTAGAGTTCATGGCAATAAAGAAAACATTGGTCAATCGTGACGTCGTCTGGCCACCGTGGCCCGGCGGCCTATTCATCATTCAACGTTCACGGAGTGCATTGGCCGGTAATGGCCTTATTCATTCCTAATCTGGTATGGTAGAGTTCATGGCAATAAAGAAAACATTGGTCAATCGTGACGTCGTCTGGCCACCTTGGCCCGGCGGCCTATTCATCATTCAACGTTCACGGAGTACATTGGCCGGTTATGGCCTTATTCATTCCTAATCTGGTATGGTAGAGTTCATGGCAATAAAGAAAACATTGGTAAATCGTGACGTCGTCTGGCCACCGTCGCCGGCGGCCTATTCATCATTCAACGTTCACGGAGTACATTGGCCGGTTATGGCCTTATTCATTCCTAATCTGGTATGGTAGAGTTCATGGCAATAAAGAAAACATTGGTAAATCGTGACGTCGTCTGGCCACCGTGGCCAGGAAGCCTACGGTAATGACTCTTGGCCATCAACCCGATGACATTGCAATGATCAATCCCACTCGATCGTTTGCTTTCCGTAACGAGTACGAATAAAACCAAATGCGGCAGCAATCTGCATTAAAAAACATGGGTTACCCATTTGATAGGCACCCTTATTACAGCGAAGACCCGCAGCTATTACTCCAAAAGTTTTCAAATTACGGTATTTAAATAATAATTTTGCTTAAAAAAAAGAGTGGTAGTGCAAAGCATATAAATTTTATTTAAAGTTTAATATCCCGAATAGGTGAAAAAGTGTGCTTATTTAAATATCAAATATTTTTTTAAAAAAAAATTACATAAAATTTTTTTGTGCAACGAAATATTTAAGAGAATATAATATGAATATGCCTTGTCTCCCCTCCCCCTCCCTCCCCCACCCACACAATAAAATAACAGAATGCAATGTTGATAATCAATACAAAAATGTATTTCTTGCCACAGTTTGCTAGAAAACGGCGAATTATGCATTTCTGCACTAAAAAATGAGATATTTCTCTTATACCGGCGATATGATTTAAGGGTTAAATCAATAACATTTGTCATATAGTGAAATTTTTTTTAATGGGTTTCTCTGTATTGTAGCGCCATCTATTGTTTTTAATACGAACAAATATGATAAATAATTTGTTAGTGAATAAATACAAATAAATTTTTCTACAATAACTATGTTAAATACATTTCAAAATTTATTAATATTTTACATTTGTAAATTATTGAACAACGTGCATATAGTTTTTAAATTTCTAAAAAATTTTGAATTTTTCTCTACAACTAATATGCTTATTTGTTCCTTTTTTATTTATTATTATTTTGCTAAATATTCAAATTTTAAAATAATTTCATTTTTAATAATAATTTACAAATTATCTGTAATCTATCATTTGAAGGATTAAAGCAATTCTTTATTTCTCATTTATGACTCGAAAAGAATTTCATAAGCACATTTTCTTTTCCACAGAAAATCTATTGCTATTTTATATCTAGAAATACTAGAATTCTCAAAAATAAAATTTGTTAGACAATATTTAAAAAGATATGACATTTATCCATTATTTACCTATATGTTATTATTGTTTATTTTCCTTATGCATGACATATTGGGTTTATTTGTGCTATATTTTGTGTTTTTTCTAAAATTGGAAGCATATAACTTTAGATTTAATTTTAAAACTAAAAAACACTACTTTTGCTTATACAAATAGTAATAACTTAAAGATACAAGCATCATTTTCTTATTCAATCGAAACTCATATATCATGTGATAATTTTAAATTTTAAATGAATCTTTTACTTCTTACTACAGTTTATTTACAATAATTTGTATTTCAATTAAATAACTTATTTATTGTAAAAATATGAAGTAATAAATTAAATAAAAAGAAATCATACATATAAAAATGCCATGAATATAAATATATATTTCTTCTATTAAATAATTTAGCAATCATAATTTTATATGAAATCCATTAAAAATTTTACAATACTTCTCTTAAAAATATTCATTGCTAGGAATATCAAAATATTTGAAATTGCAAAATGGTTAAAAAAAAAAAAGATTAGCTTTTAAAAAATACATAAGCGATTATTAAATACATCTATTTATTACTGAAATGTATCCAGTTCAATAATGGATGTATTTATTAATGTACTTTAAATAAAACATAATTTTTATTATCTATGCAATAAACAAAAGATCATTTTTAACATTCGATTCTAGTTCTCATTATTTTTTTTATGAGTACATCAATAAATGTGTTTCTTATTGAGTTTCGAATATCGTACGAAATGACTGAGTTTAAATTAATTTCGGGAGAAATCATGTGATTTTATTTCATACCAATCAAACCATTGCTAAATAACGTAAAATTAACTAGCATGTGTCTTGAAGTGCGAAGAAGAACTCTTAATATAAAAATATATTGCTACGAAACCATTGAGAGAGAGAGACATATAAAGCTACTACAAATATGAAATTTTCCGTGCTACAAAACCACTGATTTCGTGCTAAGAAAAGCATTTTTTTGATTTTCCATCACACTGCATAAAATTGCTAGATTATGATAAAACATCAAAACTTTCAGTATATTATTTTTGCGCAGTTAATAATTTAACAGTTAATAATTTTAAAAAGTACAATCAAATTTTTTTTAAATTAGATATAAACAGAATATGTTCAAAATATTTGTTTAGCGATAAAAAATAATTTTCGGCAAATGTAATTTAAAGAAACAGTTTTGAAATCATAATTCTTCAACAGGCAAAGCTACCTTTAAATGAATATAAATTATTCATATAAGGAGGATTTAATTCTAATCATTAGATGATCTCTGATGGTAATTAGACTGTAGATGAAAAATTTTATTTTACTTGAGTTCAAGAATTTAAATAATATATATATGTAGAATGAAATGTAAGATTATACAGAGTTTAGGATTATATGAATGATACTATAAATATTTAATCATCATCAATGGGGCAAGGCCTTCTGCCTATTGGCAGATTTCTAGACAGGTGATGTTAACTTTTTACGGGGTAAGGTTGTCAGCCCTAAGACCAATACTCTACAGCCATATTAAACCGGGACCTACGGTTTAAGGTATATTCCGAACCACTGCAAACATCCATGGCACCGCCGGGATTCGGATTCCAAACCTATGGCGCCAAGCGACAGAGCGCTAAGATAGATAGGATAAAGGAAATCAACATTTTATTATCCACATGATTAACTGCTCATGCCCAAGAGACATTTTAGAAGAATTACAAAGATTAAAATTAAAAATTTATGTGAAATAAAACTTGATGTTATTAAAAATTGTAATATTCGGTTTCATTTATATGGTTTATTGAATTAATTTCCTCTTTTAAGACGTATTTTTTGCATTTTTTTTTTATGATTTATCGACTTTGATCATTGATTGGCTTCTTACATTTTCTTATTTTCTAATAATATATATGTTGTTTACAAATTAATTTTATTATTTTAATTGAAATGTTAATTTGAATTACTTTTATTTAAACTGGATATGCGAAGACATTCAAAAACTCCTAATTTGCCCATTTAAATGTTACCCATTACCCATGATACCATGTTGCCCATTTAAATGTAAGATTATTCCGTCCGAAGACTGAAAACTTCACTTGCGATTTTATTTCTATTATAGCTTTTTTTTTTTTTTTTT
>BPLQ01006875.1:0-281473 GCA_021605075.1 Caerostris darwini | reverse complement strand
TTGTTAAAGTTTAATTGTTTTTTTTATATGATTCTTGAGTATAAAAGAATAGTGTTTATGAAAAAAATAACAGTTATTTAACAAAAGATTCTTGAGCTTACCTGAAAATAACTTCAAACCAAATTTTTTTTCAGTTTCTGTAAAGGTATGATAGTTAGTGGCATATATATCGAGAAACTTTTTTATAATCACCCTATATTTTTTTCTATATTTTGAATTATATTAATCTTTATCTCAAGTGAATAATCTGGCTTTTCCTCTTGGAATTTTGTCATTGTTTTTTAAAGCACGAAAGAAGGCTCTATTTTGAGTAGTCTGCTCCTTATAGATGTAATGGCGGTGTATGCGCTCAACTCAATTTTTAAGAACTTCTGCAGAAGAACTACATTTCAAAGTGAATCAAGATATTCTCACAAATCTCCAGTGTGTGTCTCATGACATTCTGTCTGTTTTTTTTTATTATTATTTATTTATTTTTAAATCATATTCGCAGTACGAAACAGGCACTCACAACGCACAACTTAAAAGATAATCTCGTTTCTAAGCTCACAACATTAAAACATATCTACAACACGCTCATTGCTAGACAATGTAATTTATTAATAATAAAACATTATGATGCTATTAAAAAAAAAAATTGGCCCTACCCAATATAGCTTGCTTAGAAAGTATAATTTGAGAACATGCTGCGTTTCTTGATCCGCAGCATTTTGATTGGCATAAAACTTTAAAATAGGCTGCCGAACTTGAAGACAAAAAAGGACTTACATGTTACAGAGTTACGAAGATTTATAAATAATGAAATCTCACAAACATATCTGCATCGGTACTGGTCACTATATTAGAAGCAATACTATCAGAACACGCCAAATTATGACTAACTCGTCGAAAGATTTTATTTAATTTTTTAATAAACCACGATAATGCTATAACTGTTTCTTTTACATCAAACAGTCACACGCAAAAATCCCATTGCCTGCGAGCAACGAGGAAATCCATACTCTAGTACTTCATGTATAGCCCAAACATTTAAATACATTCAATGTGGCAAACGCATAAAGCAATTGACAAAAAGTTGAGCAAAGAGAAAGGCGGGTGGACAATTTTTAAAATTTAAAAACACTAAACTACCTGCCATTTATAGAAGGCCGAAGGTTATATCATCCGAAGAAAAAGAAACATTCTCATCCAAATTTCAAACTACAATCCTGATCATTCTAATTGCGTCACGAAAGAAGAAATGAAACAGTAGTTCAAAACTCATACTTTGAAAGATTAAACAAACGGTAAAAGGCATCTGCCAATTACAAGAAGGCCAAGTTCTTCAGAATCTATTAAAACATTCACTTGCATCACTTAGCCAACATGAAAAACTATCTATTCCTTTTGGTACCACATAGATATTGAGCATTAAAGATGAGAAAAATTTAATAAGATAGGAAAGGTTTTAGCAATTGCCAGTATTAGACAATATATTCAAATGCAAATATTCTCATACAAAGTGCTCAAGACCGAAATTTCTTCTATTTACTAGATAGGGTAAATATGTCTTCAAAATAGTGTTTTAGGCTCCATTGTTTTATTTATTAAATTAACTTACATTTTTTCTTCCCAAGTTCTATAATTTTAAAATAGAACACAAGAAATATTTGAGCCAGAGAGCTTTATTTATCAAACAAATCTTTCTGGTACTATAGTTCTTAAACTTAATCTAAATGATAAATGTTCTGTTACACAGTGCAAAGTCCATAGACTTTCTGCCTCAGTAATTTTTCAGTATTAAAAAAAAAAAAAAAAAAAAAAAAAAAAAAAAATTTGTAATGGTTGATTTTCATCTTTCGAAGTAGATGGGCGATTATTCAATAAAGTACTTTGCTCAGGTGATATAAAAATTGATTTCATACTTTTTGATTCATTTTTACTTATAATAGCGTTTTGATTTTATATGCCTGCTGAGGTCTTGCTTTCCCATAGTACTTAAAGAGAACATAGTATTGCAATAAATCAACATTGCAGAAAATGTATCTGTTTTTACTTCTTGTAGCCAATGACAGTATTCAGGAACTTTTTTTGTGGGGGAGGGGGGAGAGACGTTGCGAATCAATGTTTAAAACCTAAAAAATTGAAAAACAGCCGCTTCACATTAACTTTTTAACAATTACAAGTTTTTAATTGCTATTTAAAATTTTCAATAGATGTTACCACATTTTACTCATGTTTCGAAATCTTCCAGTAGGCAGACGGCCTTGGCCCACCATCGGGCTATTGCGCCAATCATGATGAGGATTACTACATTTTGCAAAAATACTTAAAAGCTTTAAAAATATTGTTACACTTTATCTCTACATAAAATTAATACATAATTACACAGCACAACACAATTTTAGCTTTTTAAACTGAAACACACATTTTTTCTTATCTTTTTCTTGTAGATTTTCGAAGTTGATATCAGTTCTTTTTATTTTATTTTTTCCAAAAAATAATGCAATCTTCAGCAAATTACTCATGCTAATATTTAAAGTCACGCGAACAGTATAATAGAACATTCTTTTTTAAATACACAGTCCAGTTACACTAATGTGACCACCACCTACTTTCGACTTCAACGTGGAATAACCAATCACAAAAGGCAGGTGGCAGCACATTCCAGTGGAGTGTTTATAAAGGATGTCCTAGGGCATCGGAAAGCATTTCAATCGTTACGTATATTCTTTCTATATATATATATGGTCCTCTCTGCCAAAGGTGGTTATTCTGGCTTTTGACAGGCGGTCACATTAATGTGACTGAACTATGTATAAGAAACGTTTTTAAGGAATTAAATAATCTTATTAGAACAATATAGCTAATTGAATTCATCCAAAAGATAAAGATTTCTATAAAAAAATGTACCATGCATATGATAATAAATCAACATTCATGCGATTACGGCAGAAAAACGCGATTTCTGAGCGTGAATTGGGTTCAGATTACCGAAAAAATTTATTTTCCGGTATTGCAATCGAAACGAAAAAAAAGAGAAGTAGGTGTAAAAATGAATAAATTCGAGAAATCAGATGAAGGATTAATTTCTTTACACTTTTAAAGATGTGGGAGCGTGTGTTTGGGGTGAATACCAGCCAGCAAATCTTATTGAAGACAAAAAAGCCGATGAATCTCATTGCTGTTTTCAACAGGAAAAAGAAACATCAATAATAATAATAAAATTAATGAAAAAAAAAACACAGTTAATTTTTCTGAGTTTTTTAAATCTATGTTAAGACGTAAGTTATGTTCAGTTATTTTTCAATATATCTAGAATCGAAAGCTATACAGTATTATCGATTGCCTTTTATTTGTCTCAAAATTTGTCTTTACTTTTGTAAAGCAACAGCAATCCATGTTCACTCATGCTTCTTTACTTCAAACCTCTCTAAACATTTGAGGGGGAAAAAAAATTCCCTTGTTAATGTGAGGGATGGTAAAAATTTTCCAACTTTTTATTAATCAATTGAAAATTGTACCGTGCAATTTCGAAAATCCGGACTTCAAAATCGGGTGACACACATAAAAATCTTGTTTGCGACCAATGAATAAACCGTTTAACTGGACAATATCTTCAAAATATGGACACTGTTCTTAAAAGTTTGGGCAAGGCTGAAAGCGAAGATCTTCAATCCCCCAGTGTTTTTAAGTACTTCGCCAAGTTTCCCACCTCTCGCCTCATGTTTTATAGTTCGATCTCCTCTTCTAGAAATTGGGAACATTAGATTAGGGAAAGGGGGGAAATTGTGTACTTGTAATTTTTTCGCCGGTAAATTTGTCGTCCCTAGTCTGAAAATGCTAATATTTTAAGCGGTTTTAAAAAAGTATTTTGATCTTTTTTAACGACATTTAAATTCTAACATTACAAGCTTACAGGAGATACCCCATAAACTCCCAATTTTTTTAAAATTCATTTGCACTAATATGAGTAACATTTTCACTTAATAATTTTAAATAATTATACTATATTTTTTTAAATTACAATATTACAAACTTAAGAGAGACAACCCCGATAAATTATTACATTAACACACTTATTAAATTAAAAACAGAGGATTTTTTTAATATTTAAACTCATGTTTGTGAAAATTGCAATACCATGAAGGACTTACGCGAGTGAGCTGAAATTGTCAGGAAATGCAAATTAGCGCATGATATGCAAATGATTAGAATTTCAAATCCGTAGCGCATGCGTATGCTGAACAGCGTCCTCTGAACGGCGGATGGATCCGAATAAATAGACGGCTGTAGCGAGGCGTGTATGATTATCTGCTAGTGGTAAACGTTAGCTCAATCGTTACTTATGCCACTTCGACGAAAGAGAGCGAGATTTGAACAACTTACAGAGTTTGAACGGGGGAGAATCATCGGTCTTCGTGAAGCTGGATTGTCTTATCGTGCAGTAGCCGCTCGTGTGCAGCGCAACAGCAGCACAGTGATGCGTCTTTGGAAGCAGTGGACGGACGAGTGTCGGACAACTCGAAAATCCGGGAGTGGACCCCGAAATGTGACGTCAGCTCGCGATGATAGACACCTGGTCCGCATGGCGCTGACGGACCGTACAGCTTCCTCTAGACAATTGGCAGCACAGTGGTCAATAGCTACAGGTGTTTCATTGTGTGCTTCATCAATTCGTAGACGTCTGCTGCAGCGTGGACTCCTTTATACAGGATCCTCACGCTAAACCATCGCCGCCTGCGGCTACAATGGGCCGCTCAGCAAAGAGACTGGCGTGCTGATTGGCAGCATGTCGTGTTTTCTGACGAATCCCTCTTTAATTTGTGGTACCATGATGGCCGCATTCGTGTCAGACGCTATGCCGGTGAACGCCACCTTCCCGGAGTGCATTATCGGACGCCACAGTGGACGAACACCCGGAGTTATGGTCTGGGGTGCCATAGCATATCATGGGACAATCTCAATTGCTAAGAATTGTGGGCAATCTGAACAGCAACCGGTACATCAGTGAAGTTCTACAGCCCCAAGCTGTTCCCTTCCTTCAAAGCTTGCTCGGCGCTGTATTTCAACAGGACAATGCCCGCCCTCATATCGCTAGGACTGTTCAATCCTTCTTTGCAACGCGGCAGGTACAGCTTCTTCCTTGGCCTGCGTATTCCCCGGATATGTCGCCGATTGAACATGTGTGGATTTCGTTGGTCGGCGTCTCGCTCAGATACTCGTCCTGTTATTGCTTCTGCAGACAAACTTTGGGTGCGCATACAAACAATATGGAATGCTCTTCCTCAGGCAGACATTCAAAATTTATTTGACTCCATGCCACGTCGTATCAGCACTTATTGTGGCGCGTGGTGGCTACACAAAATACTGATTCCGATCTCTTGTTATTGTTTGTTTGCTTTGAACATTTAATCATTTATTTGTACCACTACCACTCAACTGTGTATTAAATTTCATTCAATTATGACTATTCCTTCATGGTGTTGCAATTTTCACAAACATGAGTTTAATATTTCAAAATTTTTAACTTCAAATATCACAAACTTAAAGAATCAATTCCTTTTCCTGCATAAACTTAATCGTAATTTCCTCTGTTTGTAAAATAGTTTCCCACGATAATACTGAGAAATTACCAAAGCAGGATAGTCTAGTTATAAAATACACAAATTCTAGACTTAATACACTAAAAATATATATAACTCACTAAAAATATACACATAATTTATTAGACCCAATTTTTAGTAATTAAATATTGATGCTAAAGGATCATGAAATTATGCTTAACATACATATTTTAGGCTTATAAATATTAAACTAAAAATTAAGGCTTTAAATTATATTTAATATAAAATTTTAAAAATAATAATAATTTGTATAAATTATATAAATAATTAATATAAACTTATCTTTTTACTCGATAATAATACAAAAAATTTAAGAAAACCCTTGCAAACGTGCACAAGCACAAATTTGTAGTTGTAATGTAAAGAGCCCATTTAAAGTGAGATCAATCATAATTGAAAGCCTCGTTAAAAAAACCCGACAGGCAATAAAAAAAAAGTTGCTGTACATGTCACTGGAACCATCACCACTTTAGCAAGAATCATCTTGGCATGAAACTGAAGTTTGGTGACAGAGGATTAATCATTGAAAAATTCCCACTTTTCTTCTGTTTGGCTCTAGAATTTTTAAATTCAATTTTTCCAGGTTTTTTTTCAAAAATTCTCTGACCTTTTATTAAATTATTTGACTTATTCAATTTCAAAGTTGAGAGGTTACCCTGTTACAAGAAACTCTTTCTTTGATTTTATTCATCTCATTACATATGCACTCAATAATACCATTCTAACTGACAGTCTTCAGTTCTTCAAACATTAAAAAAATGCAATTTTTGAAATTTGAAAGCATTCAATATTAGAATAATATATGATTAGCATAAGTTTTATAACTTTTTTTTTCTCCAAGAGCATAATAGATTGCAAGTAAAAAAAAAATAATAAATAAAAATATTATAGTTTAAAAACACTAAAACACACGCTTTTAAATTTAATCAAACTAAAAAGTAAAAAATAATTGTTAACATAAGAATAAAATTACTGACTAGAAAATTAATGTCACTGTTCTAAAAGCATGGGGTGCTTTGTATGACATTTTTAAACTAACTCTGCATTTCAGAATGAAACTAGTGAAAAATTATAACAATTGATATCGAGCACCCCATGCTTTTTTTAGAACAGTGACATTAAATTTCTTGTCAGTAATTTTATTCTTATGTTAACAATTATTTTTTACTTTTTAGTTCGATTAACTCTAAAAGCTTGTTTTTTAGTGTTTTTAAACTTAATATTTAAGTGAGGTCAAGGTACGGAGGGCTGGAACTATAGTTCTTACAATAATTTAATTGTGAGTAAAACAAAGGCTAAATGCAAATATGTGAGCCAGCCAGGATTGGAACGGGGAATCTCCTGATATGTAGTCAGGCGAGTTATCCGTTGTACCACTGTCCCACGTAGGTTTGAATGTCTTAGGTACTTTCATTCTACATGGGTTAAATTGCTCTTCATAAGTTAAAGTATAATCACTAACCCTGGCGATCCTAATCATGATGAGATAATAAATTTATCAAAATATTTTATTGTCGTCGGTCCTTGATAAGTGTACAACGTTTAAATTAAATCTGATCGCTTAAAGTAGGGCAAAATTTTGTTATAGCAATATATCCATTTATGTGATGACATAAATTCTTATACATAAATTCATTTCCCAATTTCAAAGAACCTTTTTTTACAATTATTTTATTTAAAAATTATAAGATATTAATATAAAATAACAAAAATGGTATTGAATCTTTGCACACATATAAAAATAATTCACAGAAAGAAATAAAAAAATGCAAAGTACTAAAATATATTTATTATAAATATTGAAAATTAAAAAAATTTAAATAAACAAATTAAGTTTTTCCTTTTATCTTCTTCGAGCTGTTTCTTCATTTATAATTTCTTCAATAGTTTTCAGATCTGCCATGTCTTCTTTGATAATGTTTATTAACAGTGATATGCCTTCTTGTTGTGAAAGTAATTGCTATAAAGGCAGAAAAACAAATTATCATAAGCATCAATTTCCAAACAACAAAAATCTGTACATCAATATACAACACCATAATTTTCTCTTTTTAAAATCAAGAATATTTGATTACTAATGCATAAATAGAGGGATGCTTTTTCTATTACAAATAACGTTTTGTAGTGCATTTAAAAATACACAATTCTATGTTATTTGAAATATAAGCTTATTATGTTATAATAAAAGTTTAATTATTATAATTTTTTCAATAAGTAATTACAGCAATAAATAAATACATTTTAGAAATATTTAAACATACCATTTACAAAAATTAATTCATCTAAAATTTCTAGTCTATCTCCAATTATGATGATAACTTTAACAAAAAAGGACTTATATAAATAGTTACCTCTTTAATTTCTTCTTTAGATACTTCATCCATGCAATACCGCTCCCCTTCAAAGACAGATGTTTGGTAATTTTGCATTCTTATTTGAGAAGTCAATTCTTTTAGATGTCCCTGTAACATAAAATCATTTAAAACAGTGATGGGACAATGTCTATAGGCTATGGACCTCCTAAAAATTAAAATGTTACAAATACTTTCCAATTATAGTCTCTTTGGACAATAATAACTATAGCAATAAAAGAAATTCACTTTTATTAATTCGTGATACTAAAAATTAAATTTATACATTATTTTGAAGTTATCATGAATGTACGTAAAAGATTATATGTATAAATTTAAAAGTACACATATTAATACATTAAATGTATCTCTGTGACTTTATCAAGACTTTTCAACAAGCAATAAAAATATGTTTTTTAATACTGTACAGTTTACAACTTTGACAAATTACTGGTCAATATATTTTATACACAATAAAAAGGTTTAAATGAAATAAAATGTACAAAGAAATGTATATAAATTTCTCATACACAATTTTTAAAATAAACATACCTTAAATTGAGTGGGTGCACTAAGCTCAGCTTGAATAGCTTCTAGCTTAATTCGTAATTGTTCTTCATCTGCTTGAATAGCATAACCCATTTTTCTGGTTATTTCTTGATGAACTAATACTTTTAAAACTCTGTGTTGAAGCTCTAATAATTTTCTTTTATGCTCTGCTATTTTTGCTACAGTTGTTGTATGATTTCTATTCAATTCAGCAATATCATCTGAGATTATCTATATAAAAAAAAAATATTTTTTAAATAAACAAATATTGGAGAGTAGCAAAATTTAAAATATTTTATTTTAAAATTCAACAGTAATCATACTAACTATATAAATGGCATAACAAACTATAATGATTTTCATTTTTCATAAAATACTGGAAGTTAATAAATTTTTATTTAATTTGATTTTTTTCCTTAGTTTTACTTGAAATAAATTAGAATTAAGATAAATTATATATTTGGTGACAAAGGATATAAAATACTTTTAATTCTTTAATTCTGAATGATATTCAATTATACAGAAATAAATTTAGTTATTTACTTCATAAAACAAATAAAATTAGCATAATTAAATATAAATACTAACACAAATAAATTATATTAATTCTTTGCATTCAGGTTTCTAGAAAATATCTGATCAAAATGTACAAAGTTTTAGAGAAAGATAAACATTAACTACCTCCCAGAATATAATTTTTTTTTTTTTATTTTTGAAACAGGGCATGTGTCTACAAAATCTAAAAATGCTACACTTTAAATGGGGTGGTTACAAAAAGATTGGCAAACAAAATGAAATATAAAAATTAAATTAAAGGCAGACAAAATGAAATACAAGTTTTTGATAAATCCTATTTTTACAGCAGATGCCAAAAATAGTGAAAACAGCACTACTACACGTTTCCCATCATTAGGCTATAAATCTTTTGCACAAGTGCAAAAATTTCAGCAAGACCCAAACATTTCCTAACAACACATAGTTTGTGGACCCGAGATCTTAATATCACAGTCAATGACAGCATTGTACCACATTGAACCAGCATTGTAGGTACTCATCCCATGCACTCAAAAAAAAAAAAAAAAAGAGAGATTAAACTTGGTAAATCAGGTATTTGTGGTCACTCAATAAAGGTACACTTAGACTTTCAAGCAATTTACATACGTAGTAGTCCAGTTCTCAAACCAATAGCACAATGAGGCAGAATGCTTGAAAGTTGGTAGAAAATTCAAAACACAAAATTTGGATGCTAGCATTTTTTTATTTCTTGAAATGTTATAAATTTCTGCATCGTTTATATTTGTTAAGAATTTTGGTGGTGAAATAGTTTGCACATTGCCCATCTCAGAAAATCTAAAAATAATTTGTTAGAAACAGTTTATCTTTCATGGACTCAAATATATATATAATTTATAACATTTGGTTAACAAACCTGATAAATAAAATTTTGATGATATTTACTCCTTTTAAATATTATCAGTTTTTATATTGGCATTAATTTCTTTTTAAATTCTATACTATTCAATAATGATTTTTAAAACTCATTATTTTTTTTTAAGGTTCTAATGCAAAAGTTTTGATACAATAAAACAATTGAAAATAATGAAATAAAAAATTGTTGAAGTAACTTTTTTTTGGAACTACTATTGCACAAATAAATAAATATAATAATAATAATAATCTGTTTCAAGCTATATGCAATTTTAGCACAATATTTATTTATTATTTTTTTTTTTTTTTTTTTTTGCAAAAATTGCAGAATCAGAATTTATGTTTATAAAAATATCGTGTGAAAAAAAAAATATACCGTGTACAATCGTAATGCTGTCTTTAAGCTTTACCAAAGCCTGATAAGAAGTTAAATTAACAACAAACTTTTAATAAGATACACACACTTTATACTTTAGATGTTTTTTGGTTATTGAAAAACAAAAATTAAAAGGCTACTTTTTAATATTTCTATATACTTACCGTCAGTTAATTTTGATAGTACTAAAAAATTTAACTAAGGAAACTAAAGCTTTTCACTTATATAATGAAAAAATTCTGAAAAATTTAGATAAAACTTCTGTAAAATCATATGAAACATATCTAATTAAATGTCAATATGTTGAATTTTATAGAAAAAAAATTTATTTTTACTTCTAAACGCTTCTGATGTTGCTTGGTTTCATATTCTTGGCACTTGGTTCGACCGAGACAATTCTTGAAAACCAATTAAAGGGGGTGGGGATCAACTTTTCAGGATCAGGATTATCAAGTTTAGCTTGTTTTCCATACAATGGGTTCAAGTCCTGAAACATATATTCAAAATCAGTATTTTTAAAACAATATGATTATAAAATTTTAATTTCAAAACTGATAATTATTAAATTGAAATACAACAAATTATAATTTTTAAACTTCATTTTTAAATAAAAATTAATATTTGCTGTATTACAACAAATATAACTCTTTATTTATCTATTAAAAATAATTTTAAAAATTATTTGATGGCCTCCACAATCAAAAAGATAACAAATCATTTATCGGACCTTTGAATAATATCCTTTATTAGTGTAGGCATATAGCATAACCTTGTTTAACCATACACTATATTATCCTTCACCATAGACAAATAGCACTTTAACAAGGCTCTCTACATATGAAAAAACTTATTAAAGCAACTCTATATTAAAAAATGCAGCAGGGGAGAAATGGTTTTCAGTTACTTTTTATTACTTTGAATCTTTTATTGGTTTAAAACTGACAATAATATTGTTTGATTTCTAAAATTCAAACAACTACCAGGATTTAATTATACAATTTAATTGTACAGTGTTTTTATCATTTACAGAACTGAATATTTTAAGAAATAAATACAAAAGTTGGGTTGGAAAAACAGACAATTTTCTGGTTCTTCCTAATGCAATTTAAGAATGAATTGAGTTCTTTCAAGAATTTTTAAAAATAATTCTTTCTCTTCTACCTCAATAAAAAATTGGTCATGAATAAATATTGATTAAACCAACACATATACAGATCATACAACACATATACAAAATTTAATTATATATTTCAAAATTTCACATATGAGATCATAATTAAAATAATTATATATGTCTTACCAGCAGGAGGATTATCAAGATAATTCTGAATCTGTTCTTTGCTGGGAACAGTCTTAGGTGCAACACTTAAGACTCCTAAAGTAGAAATTTGAGCTTTGATATTAGGTTGCTCTAAATAAGTGCAAATTTCCGCAGGAGGTATTCTTCTAGTTAAACCAGTTTGCAACCGCTCCAATAAATAGAATACAACTTCTGTTCTAAAATATGTATATAAACAATCAATAAATTTCTTCAATTGTCACATATTTAAGTCACAATCAAGAAATAATCATATTTTCAAAAAATACTGATAAATCAAATTTCATTTTTGTAATAAAACACATAATAATTATGAAAATCAACAATTTAATTTAACAAAATAAAAAAGAATTTTTAACATATTAACAGCTTTATTGCTTCAAATATGTACAAAATATTGCAAATGTAATCAAATTAAATTAATTATTTCAAAATACCTATTTATTCCTAGTCACGAATAAAAAAAAACTGCAAATTTTTAGACTAGGTCATCCAATTAATAAAAGCATTATGAATTATCTATTTTCAATACCCTGACATTTCATAACATTAATTCCCTGGTACTTTCTAAAATCATCCTTTCCACTTCAGAATTTGGACTTTTTACATATATTGAAAATATATTTAAAAATAGTAAGAGCATTGAAAAATACTTCTTTCAATCGCTATAAGAAAGCCTAAACAACTATTTTTTAAGTGAAAAGATTTTATATTAATAAGCATTTAAAATAACAAAGGAATAGCATAAAATGCCATACCGATCTTCTGTTAAGGCCTTGACACCATCAATAGACACTGAAATTGTAGGTTTGCTCCCAAAACATTTATGTAAAGCATCTATAACTTGCTGTTGTTGAGAGATAATTTCTTTATCTTTCTTATTAAATACAATTCCAACTAAACTATCTTCAGGTTTAGCAGAAGGTAAGCAACTATAACCCACAGCCTAAAATTTAATAATTAATATTTTTAAAAATTTGTATGCTATCGACTCAAAATTTAAAAAAAGGATTCAAATAAATTTTTTAATTAAAAAAAAGCATTTGTTAATTTTTTGGCAAAAAATAATAATAATAATAATAAATAATTAATATAGAGGGTTTTCCCTTCATATTCTTCCTTAATTTCATTCTTTTTAATAACTTCAATTTGCTTTAAAATTTAACATTACTATTGACGTAATATTTATCATAAACTCTTTAATTATTTAATTTAAAAGTTAATTACTGATTAATATAAAATAAATTTTGTATATTGATAATTGTACAAAATTTTTTTATTTTTTGAAAATTATATTAAAATTTGTTTAAAATTTAGTTTGGTTTTCAAATTAGTAATAATAATTAATTTAATTAAAACACAAATTAATAACAATATTTAAAAAAAAAGCAATGCATTTATTGTATTTCTACAACACAGAAATTTAACACTCATACACTAAAGGGATCTTGAATAAGCTTAATTTTTATTTATACACAGTAATAAATTTAGTGATAGAATTTTTTTTTTTTTTTCACAGTAATAGAATTTCTTAGACTGCTGTTTAATCTGCTGCTCTTTAATTTGCTTGACTGAAATTTTCCATTACTTATAAATTAGCTCTATACATAATTATCAAAAGTTTAGCAACATTGTATGGAAAATAACTATTGAAGAGAGTAACAATTTATAACCAAATTTAAAATATAATGATTCACAATTTTTAATATTAAAACACAGTGCAGACATATGATTTTTTACAAAGAACATTAATTTTCATTTTTTACAATATTAAGGTCATAATGTTTTTATATTAACTCTTACCATAAAATAAATTGTATATATGATTTTTAAAATTGTTCCTAATATTTTATTATATGATACAGTTTCATAAATTTTTGAGCTCCCTGAATTTTTTTAAAATTGCCGTTAGAAATAAATTTAAACAAGTAAAGTTAAATTCAAATTACGGGGACCTAGTATCTTGCAAATCGAAAATTGGTAATTTTAATCTACTTTTTTATGACTCATAATAGAGTATTATTCCTTTTCAAGTGAAATTTTAGTACATTTTATAATGAAGTTTAATCTTTAAGAAATTGGTTTCATTTTTTAAATTCAATTAATATACTTTTTAAAATGACATAAAATAAGTATACAAAAATTAAATCATGCTTAGTGAAAAATATAGATTGGTGTATGCATATTTAAGCATATATCACTACTTGTAGAGAAATATATATTAAAATGTACATATACATATATGTCTTTATGAACATGTATATCTACAAGTATTAACATACCAATAAAACCTTAATTTTGAGAATATTGAATTTGATTCCCAAAAAAGTGAATTTGGATTGTCAAACCTGTAGGACCTTTTCCCTTCAAAAGCATTTTTAAAAAATAATTTAGAAAGTTAGAAACATTTTAAAACAAACTGTTTTTAAATCAAACAAAAATTATGGTTATGGTAACATAAAATTTAAATGATAAAAGAGACCATTTATACATCTTTTTATCTTTCAACATAATTTTCTATGTTTCTGATTTTCTCACTTACCTTGAAATTATTTAAAATATCATGGCTGAATACTTATAAAAATTTGCAATAATGTTCTACTTATTTACCTTTATTCTGAGAACCTCAGTTTTGTTAATAGGACTAATACATTTTAATATATAGCCTGATAAATATTAATTTTAATTTTTTAAGTTTTTAAAAATTATTAAATATTAAATATTTCTAAAATCTGAGGTTTGCAGAATAAACACTTTTAGTTTCTATTTGATATACAAATTTTTAAGTTGTACGTTTTATTTTTTTAAATATTTTTTGTACCTATTTTATGTCATTTTTAAAAATATATTAATTGAATTACAAAAATGAAACTAATTTTTTAAAGATTAAACTTTAGAATGTATAAAAATTTCA
The DNA here is from genome assembly GCA_021605075.1 of Caerostris darwini. NCBI lineage: Eukaryota > Metazoa > Arthropoda > Arachnida > Araneae > Araneidae > Caerostris > Caerostris darwini. The sequence goes on along the minus strand of BPLQ01006875.1, from coordinate 266,931 downwards.
CTCAAAAAGGAGCAAAACTTTATGATTTATGATGAGCCATATAAAAGTGGATTAAGATAAAAACACATATATCTAAACATGCAAATGAATATTGGCATACATATGCATACACAAAGATACACATATAAACACTCATTCGCATATATCCATACTTAATATGCATTTGTTGTTGAGGGTGCACGCATAATCATGCTTAATGAAAAAATACAAATTAATATATGCATATTTAAGCATACATATTTACCAGCACATCACTACTCATAGAAAAATCATATTTATAAGTATATATGCATGTAAATAAAACCATAATTTTGAGTAAGATTAATTTGATTTGTAAAAAAGGAAATTTGGACTGTCAAAACCTGTAAGTTCCCTTTTAATACATTTCTCCTTAAATTTCTGGCGATTTTTTTAAGTTATATAAAGTTACTTTTTAAGTACTATGACGAATAGTTAATAATTATTAAAATTTGAAATAATGATCAGAAAGTTAAAAAAAAAAATTATATGAATATAAATACATTTATTATTATATTTATATTTATAATATAAATTGATTACCTTAAAACAACAAAAAGGATTTTCAGGTGTAAATTCCACAGGAGGAGCATTTGGATTATAATATCCTTTTCCAGTTCCCCATGAGGCCTGAAGTTGATTCCATTTTGCAATTATAGCATCTCTCTCATCGCCATAAAGCATAGGGAAAGTCAAGGATGTAACAAGACTAGTGACAGCATTATCAACTCCTTGATTCTGGGGTTGCATTCCACCTGCAAATATATAAATATTCTTTAATTCATCACTAGTTTTATCATTTCTTATTTAAATACCAAATTGAAAATGATGCCTAAAATAAATTTTAGCAATTAGTTAAAATACAATTCTGAAATAATTTAATTCTTTAAAAAATAATTATTCTGTCAGTAATTAATATTTACTGTTTCTATTAATGTGAAATAAAAATTTTTATTTTAAGATTTTCATTTTTAGTTCTATTTAATGCATGATAATATTCTAATTTTTTAGCACTTGCACTTACAGTACTTTAATTTAAATATAACATTCTATAACTAACTTCCATTAAAAATTGCCTACAAAAGTCTTGTTTGCATGGAATTCATATTTTTCATAATATTTATTTCATTTTCATAAATTTTCACCTAACAAGGCTTTTATCGATAACTCTTTATCAAAATCTGGGTCAAAACAATATTTTTTTTTGCAGATTTTTAGTAATTTAACAGTTTAATAAGAATTTTATTTGACAGGGAGCTTCTAAATTCAATTCTTCTTATTTTCATATGTTAATGAATATTCTTTACCATATAACACTGTCATGAGAATAATCCAAAATATGCACACATACAAAAAAAATGAAGGAAAACATATTAATATCTACAATATATTCTAAGGCTCATTGGACATTGAATGCTATCATTTTTTCATGTCCTACTTTCTCCCTTTAAAGTACATAATACGGTAGATGGTGAATATGCAATTTACAAAATTTAAATTGAAACTTATCTTTAAACACTTCACTTCATATTTTATCATTTATTTATAAATTATCTACAAAATTATGATTGTCTGTAGAATATTAGAATATGGCTTAAATCCATACAATTAACAGCTGTATTATTTTTTATATTATGAATATATCTATCTAAGGCTTTCTTTGATTTTATCTTCTATAAAGCATTTGTCTGAATTCCTTTCCAGGAATATAATATTTATTAATGAAATCCTGTATATAATTATTATGATATTCTCATGATCAAGAAATGCATGTAAAATGTAAATATGTTAGGTTTGACTAAATTATGAAACATTGATAGAGCAACTCTACAATTTAAGTAAAACACCTATGCAAATAAGAAAAATTATCAGTATAATATTTGGAACAAAGGAACTATATGAATTATAGAGGCAATATTGCATAAATGTAATATTGTATACTTAAGAAACTAACTTACTATTTTCATCTGGCAATTTTGAATCCAAGTTACTCAAACAAATCCTTACAGATAAGGATTTGTTAGATACAGATAAGCTTTCTTTTTCCAAAAAAAAAAAAAATTGGGGAAACTATATTTTGCAATTTTATAATTGTTGAAGTTTTAAAAATAAATTTCTTACCAGCCATATTCATGCCAGGTTGTTGCATACCCATACCAGTTGAAAATAAACTACCACCACCAAAGGCACTAGTAGTTGGTCCTATAATAATTTTTAAATAATATTCATTATTTTTTTTTAAATTAATGAAAAATGATTTTTTTAACAGCCAGAAAGCTATTCTCTTGGAAAAGTTTAATAACATTTTCATAAATATAAAAGTCTTTTAGAAGATATCCAAATCATATACAATAATTATTGTAAAAAGAGAAAAAAATCTACAGCACATAGCTATTAAAATGAAAAAAAAACATTTATTAAAGTCATTACATATCAACAGCATAAGTAAAATGTTAATAGTAATACAGGGTATCCACATGAAACCCCCAACTTCAAATGTTAATTGTACAGAAACTATGAGTCCTAGAGATTTGAATAGCAGCACAACAAATTTATTTTGTTGCAAAATTTTTTCTGAAAAAGTTAATTTTTTTTTTTTTTTTTTTTTTTTTTTTGTATGCATTACTGATATGCCAAAAATCAAAACTTTTGCTATTGATATCCCAGACAGGATCAATAACGTTAACAATTGCCTAGAGATTGTGATATTAGTTTACAAATCAACATTCCCTACATTTAGTACATTTAAGCATCATAACATTTGTATCTGGAACATTGTGAATGGTAACCTAACATTGTTCAGGAAAATGCTGGAACAGTAACATGGTGAATGTGTGGTGTGGTCTGATGAGTGATAGAATCATCTGACCATTTTTCTTCATGGAAAGATCAGGAATTGATCCCATTTATCTTGACATGCTTGAAAGAAAGTTTGTATTTTCACAGCTACTTCCTTTGCAGACATGTGATATTCCAGCAGGATGGCACCCCACCACATTAGAGTTCAGACATTCCTCATTCCTTGGACGAAACATTTCTGCAGTGATGGATTGGTAAAAATGGACCCACTGCTTGGCCCCAACATTCTCCAGACATATCTCCTCTTTCTGTGGGGATATGTCAATTATATTTACTAATACTACTTACATGCATACTAACTTCACAATGTTACTTACTTACTATTAGTATACAAAGGTAAGTATACTTGCAGGTGTAGTTGTGTTGTGTTGCTATTCATGATATCGCAAATCTTTAGGAGTCAGTTTCCATAACAAAGGTGAGAATTAATATACAGTCAACAGTAATTTATTATGATAAAAATTAATATATTATTTTCTTAAATCAAGTTCTGACTACATGTAATTTAAGACTAAAAAGACTCTTACCAAATGAAAATCCAGAGGCAGTTGTTGTTGTCAATGCTGTTCCGAATCCACCAAAACCAAATGACGATGTTGTAGTTGTAGTTCCGAGAGATGGGAATGAAAATGGAGTGGCAGAAGTGGTAGGAGCACCAAATGAAAACCCAGTAGAAGCTGTTGTAGTTGCAGCACCAAAACTACCAAAAGAAAATCCTGATGTACTGGCTGGAGCACTTGTGTTGCCGAATCCAAATGCTAAATCAGATGTAAATATGAAAATTGAACATAGTTTATTTAAATAAAATAGTGAATCTAATAAAAAAAATATTAAAGCAAGAATAAAATTAAAAGATTAGCATACCAGAGTGGTGTTTTCACCCTCAAAACCGTTAAAGTGTTGGATTTTTTTTATACACACACACACAAATAATAATCAAAGTTATCACATCTAGGTGGTACTACACAGTTTTGATTTCTAAAAATTTAATTTCTTTAAAAGAAATAACTCCACAAGTAGTTTATAAATAAACTTTTCCTAAATAACGATATTTGAAAATAGAATTATTGCATCACTCCAATGTTGACACTGATAATCGATCGATTGCAAGATTGATATGGACAAAAAAAAAAAATTATGACAGCACATTTATGTCAATGGATGCCATCAAGAGCAAAGTGGGACTTGAAACCAAGTCCAACCATTTTGCGCACAGTTATATATCACAGTATGTGCAAGGCAGCTTAAGGTCAGTATATTCAAAAGCGAATAGCATGATGTTTCTAAACTAATACATGTTCCTACCAGAATCAATGGACTTGATACTTGCCCATGTTTGGTTATGGGAGTATCCAATCTCAAATATGTTTTTAGTTAATCTACTTTTTCTGAGCTTAAAGATGCCCCATACAACAAAATCTCTGGCATGCTATATGAAAGCATAAAAGATTTTCTTATTTGATTGCGGAATGCTCTTTTATGAGATAAGGAAACCATTGAACATTTTCCGTTATTAAATCAATTGTCAGTAATAATTTCAACTATTTTGTTTCTTTATGTCAAAATAAAAGTAATAAAATTAAACTTTGGCAAGTCTAAGGATGCAAATTGCACTCTGTTATTCCAGTATGTTAATTATTTTTATTTTATGAGGTTTTTTCCCCCCAATTCATCAAGACTTTCGAGATACATTGTATATGAGTTCCAAACTTGTAGAATTGTAGCAAACTTTTAAATCCAGAAGAGTTTGCAGGTATACATTTTAAACCATTATAATTTAAATAGAAACAATTTTTTGAAGACATTAAAAATAAAACAAAACCCTGACTAATGATAGGTTATTGGTTTATTATAGCAGAGTATATACATTGTTAATCACTTCCTTGCATACTGACAATTTTAGCAAGAAGAAATTGTAATTGATAAAAAAATTACTTTATTGATTGATCAATAATTAATTTGCAAATCAATAATATTTCATTTGAAGATTTTAAGAGTATTTTTAAAAATTAAAAAAAAATTACCAATTTAATTGGAAAATATCAAGATGCAGATAACTTCAATAAAATAGAAAAGTAATACAAAACCATTGAGGAATATATAAGATATTAGTATACTAATTTGAATAAAATCAACGAAAGTTAAGAGCATAATGTTTTAATAAACATTATTTTCATAAAATATTTAAGAAGCTCATTGATTTATTTTTAAATAATTTTAATTATAGTACAAATATTTGTTTACAAATTTCAATTAATTTTTATATTATTAAAGAAAATATGAATTCATGCTTTAGGCAATACACTTTTATTATTAACAAATCCAGTACCCCCAAATTCTAAAAGAATACTAAATTGTATATCACACATCTTAGATTTTAAAATTTGTACATAGATTTTTCCTATGTTATTATCATGGTCGTATTTCACAAGTAAAGCCGCATCCAGATAGGAGTGAGCGAAAGTGAGGTGCAAGTGGCTTTCGCTCAGCGTCTTCCTGCAAAAATGATAAACAAGAAACATTATCTCTTGTTGGGCATGATGTAATAAGTTGTCATTTGATGTCACTCAGTAAACAAAAAAGATAGCTGATTCAGACACATCAATGCTGCTTACTAGCGCATTATAGATGTTTATAACAAATTGGTTAAAGACAAAAAAATCTAAAGAAAGACGTCAATCGCAAAAATCGATCATCTAATCAAATTGATGGCTGATTTAAAATATAATATAAATATCTTGACTGTTACCAAAATAGGGCAAAAACTTGTATCTGCAATTAACACATATTTTACAAAATGCAGAAAACTGAATTATTTTTAAAAAAAGTGTAAAGTCTGCAGAAAAATAAATCATAAACAAATAGTTATAGTTATTTGTATGAAAAAATTGTTACAAGGCCTTCCATAATATGTAAACATGATAAAGCAGTAATTCACTTTTATCAAAATTTAAAAACAAGATAAAAAAATTATACATTTTAAATTTTGTTACAAATTTTAAGTTTATTCTTACATTCATGAAAAAATAAAACCGAAAACAATAAACTAAACTATGCAAGTAAAAGAAGTCAAAAGGTATATTTCTGCTGATTTATTTAAAATGAAATGATTTTATTTAGTTTAAAAACAGAATTTTACTGTTACACAAAATAATAAAAAAGATCCAGACTGAAAGCCTTCGTAGAAGCAAACATGGCTTTACATACAAGAGATATTTCCATATGGGGGGGGATGGGACAATAATAAGTTTTTGTGCAAATTGGCACCTGCTCAGTAGGCGATAGACAATTTGTACTGGTACCATATTTTATTATTGCAAACCTTATTAGGTAGAAAATAACATCTGGTGCAATAACATGTCAATCCTTTTTACCGTTGGTCAGTATTAGAAAGATTTCTATTCATCTTAGTGAATTTCTCTGTATCATTTTCATGTCCTTCATCTACATTTGAAGTAAAAATATTATCTTTTTAAATGCATTCTAATTAATTACTTTATCTAAGCATATATTACATAAGTTTATCTTACAGTAGTCTCTTTGTTTTGTTTAATGTATGCCTTATGTCCATTGCATGTCATCTATTTTATAACCTATTGAAACTTATTTCAAAAATAGGTTTCATTTTAGTATTTTCTGAAAGTTAGAAAAAAATATCATCGCTTAATTGTGTATTTTTATTTGATTACTGTTCCAAATATTTGACATGTAGTACAATGAACATGTGCATCTGTAACTTATACCCTATTGTGATGTCAGCAAAACGTCATCGTGGAGCATGACACTTTGCAATAAGAAGAACCAAGAGCCAGAGTGACACAAGAGGGCTCATATCATAAATCCCAGTGCAAACAAAGAGAAGTAAGGTTACATAAACTAAGACGATACTGATTATATATTTTGTTTATCGACAAAAGGTATAATTAATAAACCTACTTCGTTGTGCCTTTTCTATTCTTTCTCTACTCTTCTATAACAGAAAAGCAGGTAAGTAAGAAAAACTTGTTTTTTCCCCTTCCTGCCTAGGAAAGAAACAGGAAGAAGGGAAGTAAAAATTGAGTCCAAAAAAAAACACCTCTGAGTACCTTTCGAAGGAAGTATTTCCACGACCCAAAATTGAAAAAATATTAAACATAATTTACCATACATGAAAAAAAAATATAAAGGATAAACGAGAAAAGGAATTACTAATAGTCAACTTAAAATATTGAAATATTTAATACAAAAATATATGGAATAAATACGTACTAGAAGTTGCTCCAAAAGCTGGAGCAGATGTTGTTGGATTTCCAAAAGTTGAGCCAAAAGCCATTTTGTTTCTTCTTTATGAGCAAACTAGAATAGTTAGTAAAAAATATTATAACATTTAAGGAAAATATAAATATATGTAATTTCGAATGAATACTCTTAACTTATGCTGCACTTAATTAATCTATGTTTTTGTAAAAATTATATAATACTATATAAAGAAAATTACGTAAAAAAATCTATTATTTTACAATTATTCGTGCCATAAAATCGTATATTCAAAATCCATAAAATACAAAATACACAAACTTAACTCACACCGTGAATTAAAGTCAACTTTCAAAACAACTAAAAGTAATGTTTTGATTACTTATGTTTTCGTAATAAATACAAAATAAATGTTTTGGTACACAATATCGCAATTTTTCTATCACGTTCGCGGTTTTAAAAATTTGTAAACACCTATCATATCACTTGACTTCATTTCAGATAGATTATGATTGAACAAATTAATTTTTATTTAATTATGTACTATTATTGTTTCGTAATTTGGGTGTTAAAATGTTTGTAAAATAAAAAACTTTATAAAATTTTTTTAAATGATATATTTCACCAAAGAAAGTCTTATGGGTACTTACGTATTAACGATACCTTGGCGACATTTGCGCATATAAAGAGCACACGCGCCAACCGCAGCTACAGATTTGGCGGTTTTTAAGTGGCGCCAATCTACACTTAAAATTTTTGTTCCAAATAATAAAACACTTCATTTAAAATCAAAACGCTTTCAAAATTCGACGTCAACTCCTCGCACCAGCAGTATATGAATCTCAAAGCTGTACAAAGTGGAATTCTGCTTCCCTCAAACCAGTTGTCTTTTCTAAGTCCCACACGATAAGCACACTGACTAAAATTGCATTTCCAAAACTTACGTTCACCAACATAAAGCTTCATGTCATGGGAATTGGGACATTTTCGTTGTTTTGGTAAAATATTTCGCTCCTGAAAAAATAAAATTGCATCTTGTTCTGTTTCTGGCAAATCCCAAATACGCATTTTCGTAGCACTACAAAATGGTGTCAAAACTCAGCAAATCTGCAGCTGTTAGATCGGTGCCACTTAAAAACCGCTAAATCTGTAGCTGTTAGATTGGCGACACTTCAAAACCGCCAAGGTATCGTTAATACGTAAGTACCGTCTTATGATTTGTAAAAGTAACGATGTGGGATATTGTTAATGCATAAAAAATATCTAAAGACTTGAAATAAAATAGCAGAAAAGATGTTTGAAGTTTCACAAAAAAGAACTTATTAACAAATATAGATTAATAAACATTAAACTGACTGGTAAGCTATAGGTTGATAAGCATTAAAGCCACTGAATATTTACAAACGAAAATCGCTAAATTTTCTGTCATTCAGAAGCGATTTTCATTTTCTTCTTTAAAACTATTCTTACATTCACTTTTTAACTTTACTTGTGTTAATTTTCCAACGCAAAAAGCTAAACTATAACCATTTAACCAATAAGGATAATCATGTTCAAACCTCAACATGACATGTTTGTCATGTTGAGATCTCATATTTGACAGACTATCATGGATTACGAATTTTTAGCTTTTTCGTTAAATAATTTTAATTTATTATTCTCCAGTGTTCCTTCCATTTGTATCACATTTGGATAAATTGAGATAAAGCAGTTATGCTGGCATAAATCTTCAAGCACCTCTTCCAAATAAAGTTAAGTCAACCATTACGAAATTAATGTAAACAAACCGATACATTTTGATTTTAGATCAGGGATGGCCAACCTAAATTATCTTGTGGGCAACTTTGGAAATGCATCATAATTCAGCGAGCCGCATATAAAATTATATATCCCATATAATATTTAAACCCATTATAGACATTTTTTTGGAGTGAAAAATTGAAGTATAATGAGTTATTATTTTTGTTTTTACTAGTGATGATGAATGAAGTGGTATATGGGGATGTGAAGCAACAAGGACTATAATCCCCTAATCACTATATATATGAACAGTTAGTTTTTTTTAATTATTTTTAATATGTCACTCTCCACAACGCTCTACGATCGTGTTAGACCGGGGACCTACGGTTTAAAGTGGATTCCGAACCACAACAAACATCCATGGCACCGCTGGGACTCGAACCCGAAACCTGTGGTACCGAGCGCTAGCCACTCGGCCATTCAGGCCCTTGTTTTTACTATTATTCTTACATGTAAACATAGATAATGTAAAAATAATGATACTAAACGCCCACTGTAAAGAAATTTTTTACACTAAAAATTAAATATAAAAAATATATAAATATAAACAAAATTTTAAAAAAAAAGTGAAATCATTAAAAAATATTTATTTTATTAGTGCGATATTTGTTTCGCCACTCTTTCACTTAGCTCTTCTCAATTTGGGTATTTGCACATCGTAATGGGTGTTTCAAGTTAGCGTTCGTTATGTTTGAGCTTGTTTTGTGTTTGGTCAATTTCAGTCTCGGAAGAATAAAAAAAGGAAGAAAAAAAAACGATTCGCAGGTTTAAGTTGAACCAAAAGCCTTAACAACTTCAACTAAGAGTCTGGTTTTCTCTGCTATCAACAATCAACTGTGCGCATCTAGGGAGGGTCACTGAGGTCACTTAAAGTGAAATATAGAACCTGTTATATTAGATGTTTCAAAATGCGCGCGCATCATGAATTCACAGAATATAATTTAATCATTCTGCGAATTCATAACTGTAAACTCATAAATAAAACGGGCAATATCTGTCATATATTCGCAAGAATAATATTTTAAAATCGAAGTTAATTTTTTCTTATAATTTCCACAGTTAATTTTTGAATATATGGATGCACATATAATGTATTATTTAATACACTGGTTTTCACTACTTTGGGCATTATAAAATAAATATATTTTGTAAAAGTGTGATAAATCTCACGGGCCTTAAAAATATTCAAGGTGGGCAGCTGGTTGGCCACTCCTGTTTTAGATGGTCCAAAGATGAAACAAAAATTTTTAAGAGCTTCCGTCGTATTATAACCAACTTGAGGCTCATAAGGAATAGAGTGCCTAAAATGAAGTTTTTCTTGGTCTATCATATTGCCCTTTTTCAATTCCTTCTATTAGCTCACACTCTCTTTATAAATATCTTGTTCAAATTTTCAATCGTTCATAAAATACTTTTTATTCCTCCACTCAAGTTCAAATACATTTTTTTTAACTTGTAGTGGATGACACTTGATGTTAATACAGTTTTTTCAAATATTAATTCATTAATTAAATTTAATTAATTAATTTTAGCTTTTTTTTAAATTTAAGTTGCATTTATCTATTAATAGATGGCGCCAGATAAACTTTAAAAAAATGAATGAAAATTATTTATAAAGGACTTTCTGCAATATAAAGAAAAAAAAGTAGGAATTGACTTAATTTTTTTTTATATTACTTGTTTTTCTCAAAATTCAATGATTAAAAACACCTGTAATATCAAAATATTGAAGTACTAACTTTTGATTACCAAAATTGCCTAACTTGCACAAAGAACAGCGAAATAATGAACAGAAAAACGAAGTAACTTCCTTACTAACCTAATAAAGTACTTTATATATATATGTATTACATATATAATGTACTTGTGTATATATTTTCTTCTTAAATACGATTTATATATCTTTATAATTCGTTTGGTTTGTCGCAATATCGAAATTTTGTGCACCCTTTAGGCTAATTTGACCGGGACCTACATTTTAATGTGGATTGCGAACGACTAACAAACATCCTTGCCACCGCCAGGATTCGAACCTGAAGCCCGTGGTACCAAAGGGCAGAGCGCTAGCCAATTGGCCATCAGGCCCCAGATTTATATAGATGTGTAATATTTGTATTTCAATTTCATTTGAAAGTAGAAGATTTTCACAAAGGATGTTTTTTTAATGATGATTAAATTATTCGACGCTAGAACAGCAAATCACGGATTCAGCATTACCTAAAGTAATAAAGGATCCTGCCGATCTGCATTTCAACTTTATCTAATTCCGCACACCCCCCTTCCCCTCCGGAAAGGAATTTTGAAAGAAAAGTCCACTCTCCTAGAATTTATTTAAGGATTTTCTAGCCTAAAGAGTTATCTTGTGAAGATACAAGATCTTTCAATTTGTGTTCACTTGTAGCTTTTCGAACTGAGGTCACTTCGATCCAAATCGCAATTAATGAAATTGTAACAATTTTTTTAAAAGACTGTAATGTGCATTGCTTACCCATAAATTGCTTGATCAAAATTTTTTTCATTTTATAGTCGAAAGAAATTATGGTTCCAAATTTCTACATTTTTAGTGAAATGAATTAAATTTTCTTAAAATTAACTTAGATTTTTTTTTAAAACAATGCAGAGATCCGGATTAAAATTTTTGAGTAAGATGGAAGTATCTAAAACTGAAAAAGTTAAAACAATTAGAAATATTTTAAATTAAGATGTATTCATATTCGTGATTTTTATCGAAAAAGAAAATATATTTTTATTGATTACTTTAACGAAAGATCTGTGCATTTCTGGAGAAAATTTTTACGTTGCATAAAATTCAAGAACAGTTTGAATGTGGGCTTAACATTTTATAAATTTTAAAATTGAATTTTCTAAACTAATTGTAACTTATAAATGTATGCTTCTTATTCGTTATTATAATATTATTAAATATTAAATAATGCACAAATTATTTTAAAATGTTCTTCCTGTTTAAAATAAAATATTCAAAGTGGATATTCAATTTATCCAAACATTATTTTAGCAAGAAGCTAATATCATGCAATTATTCTGTTTTTGGGGGATTTTCAGTTATTTTAAGCGGTATGATTTTCAGATTAAAATCAATGCGATAAAAATATCGTCTATTATTTGATTAATAAGAGCATTTATGGCAAGAGATTTATTATTGTTTTTTTTTTTTTTTGTTATTTTTTTTTTTTCGTAAAATTAAAAAAATATTTGGCAATGAAATAAAATCGTCTGTCAAAAGCCAATTCTATTTTAAAATGTTTTCCTCATTTTCAAGTAATTATTTTTTTCGGAAAATTGCGAATCATAATTTTAAAATGGAACCGGTTAAAAACATTATTGCTGCAATCAGATGTGAAAAATCTCTCCCTGGAGTTTTTAAATTACATGGAGTATCGCTTAGTAGCGAATAGTGATGACATTCAATGTAAGTTTTATTCTATTTTAAAATGACGCAAATATTACATTAATTTCTCCATTCCACTCTAATTTTCTAAATTCTAAAGTCAGTAATAATTTTCTAAAAACATTCTGGCTTCTACATAAACATAATTTATATCATCATAAATATATCATAAACAAATTTTTGAATAACTGTGTAAACCGTTTATAGAACTATAGAAATTTTATTTACACGTTTGTGCTGTTATTTTATTTATTTATTTTTTATTCTCAGAAACGTTTTTTTTATTAAAATTTTATTCTTATTTTAAATATCTGTGTTAATTTAGATGTCTAGAGTTGTTTTATTTAAAGAAAATCACATTCAATCCTAGATCATAAGAGATCTAGGATTGAATGTAAGTTTTCTTTAAATAAATTTTCATTGTTGAGTTTAGCGTCGGCTCCATTGTTTAATCTCTATCTATATATAAAGTAAGAAGTTTGTGTGTGCTTTCTATTTCTAATAACTTTTAAGTTCTGGTTTTTTTTTCAGATTTAAAAAAAAATTTTAATGGTGTGTGTAACCTGTTATCACGTGGAAAAATTATTATTATTAATTTTTAATTACATAAAAGCTATTTATTAATTAAATTGCTATTTTAAACTGCTTAGAGTTCCATGCAATCGCCTGCAAAAGATTTAGGAATGGGAAAACTAAAAAATAATGAATTATTATTTTACTTTAAATTAAATTTATTTAATTTGGTCATTATTTTGAAGTAATATTAATTTTTTATATTATTGATTAATACAAAGCAATTTACATTAAAAACCAAATGGCTGAATTATCGTATTTACATTTTATATATTCTAGACTTAAGACTTAAGACTAGACTTAAGCATCATAGGGCGCGGTCAGTACTTGGGTGGGTGACCACCTGGGAACACTGCGTGCCGTTGGCAAATTTGGGACCTGAATGGCCGAGTGTCTAGCGCTCTGGCGCTCGGTGTCACAGGTTTCGGGTTCGAATCCCGGCGGTGCCATGGATGTTTGTAGTGGTTCGGAATCCACTTTAAGCCGTAGGTCCCGGTCTTCTATGACTGTAAGAGCGTCACGGAGCAAAAGTCAGGCTTCTACCTACGGGGTGCTCCATCACAACAGAAGCTGCTTCCTTCCCCTTCAATCATGAGTCCATATGGGCTCGTGGGCTTGGCCAGCCAAGTGGGATAAGAAACAACAACAACAAGATTATCGTTCATTTTATGTTTTTTAAAGTTTTAATAATTAAATTACTCTGCTATATTAGAATTATGCTCACTGTTAACCTTAAAATGTCTCCAATTCAAATGTATGTTTGGTTAGTAACGGATTATATAAGACTATCTATTTTCTGGGATAATGAAATTTTATACATGTATATTGAAAATATTTTATCTAAATTTTTTTGCGTGATATTTCTTCTTTTTGAATTTACGATGTAAGCAAAATAAAATTTTACTAAAGTTCACGGAAACAGTCGTAACCAGTTAACCAGTTACAGAATTCGTCTCATAGTAGCAAAAAAATAACTCCGGTAAAAACTTACGGTATGCACATCATCAAAAAAATCATCAAAAAAAAAAAAAAAGTATGAAAATTAACTGCTTGTAGTAACAGAAAAGCGACAGGAAGTTTACAATTAAAATTAAAGAATGCAAAAATTAAAAATAAAATAAAGAAAAAGCTATTAAAATAAAAGCTGATACAGTTAGACGTCCGTTTCACGATTCCATAAAATAAACAAAATAAAATAAAAAGCTAAAAACAAAAGGCCAGGAAAGAACAAGAAGGTGAAAAGTCAGCATAAGTTCCCCTGGAATTTTTCAAACCGGTACAATTGAAAATAAAGAGTTTCACTAGCTGGCGGCACCGTTCAGTGTAATATCTTAAACTATTGAAAAATAATAAAAGATCGCCAGCATTTGACAAAATGTACGTTGTAGCAAAAGATATATTTAAAAGGTACTAACGTATTAACGGTACCTTGGCGACAGACTTGGGGGTTTTTAAGTGTCGCCAATCTGTATTATTTGGAATAAAAATATTTTGAAAGCGTTTTGATTTTAAATGAAGTGTTTCATATATATGTTATTATTTGGAACAAAAATTTTAAGTGTAGATTGGCGCCACATAAAAACCGCCAAATCTGTAGCTGCGGTTGGTGCGTTTGCACTTTATTGGCGCAACTGTCGCCAAGGCACCGTTAATACTTAAGTACCATTTAAAATTAAGAGTAGATCTAATTGATAATTTTATTTTGTTAATTATCAGAGAGGAGTTCATCCTTTTGAGGATATGATAATGCAGAAATAGGGGAGGAATCATCAGAGCAGGAATGTCGAATCTCTTATTTTTAATACTTTTACTTATTTAATAAAGAAGAGATGTCAGTATTAATATATTCGAGTTCTGATACTCAGTTTTCGTTATTACGTTTACTGGTTTCTTTCCGGAGACTGTATTAGACTTTGTTGTAGAGGCATTTAAATTAATACGAATTAGAATTACCTAAAATATTTTTCTGAACACTGGCGCCATCTCGTTGAACTTTTCGTCTTCAATTGCATTAACCAAAGAATCACTCTCTTGTTCTTTCCTGAAGTTTTGTTTTTAATTTTTATTTTTATGGAATCGTGAAACAGGTCCCTGATTGTAGCAACTTAATTTAATAGTTTCCTCTTTATCTGTTTTTAAATGATTTTATTCAGAAAATTTTAATTTTAAACTTTCCATTACTTTTCATTCTATGTTTGTTGTAAATACTGGATATTAATTCTAATTCATTTGCTAGGATGGGGAAGTAATTTTCTTCTCTGTTTGATTATCTCCGTAATTGATAAGTCCATTTTCAGCTGATTTTATTAAAAAAAAATTGAATATATTTTCTTATTTTTATTTTAGGTTCCGAATTGTTATTTAGAAAGAAAAAAAAAATCTATTTTTCTAAATAAATTTCAAAAATGCATGCAGCTGAAATGTAAATGCCCGCGATTATGTATGAGAAACAAATTGTACATGACTAGTAACTATCATGTAAACATATAACGGAAATATTTTATCGTATTAGTTTCGTATGTTCTGCCATTAATAAACTGAAATCTACAATTTTGTATATTTTTATCGCAGTGTTAAATTTGTCATCTACTGCATAGCAAACTTAGTAGAAATTATCATGCGGCTCATTTTCTTTAAGAATTGGCGGCTTTATCTCGAGTTATCAATTACATCTTGGTAAGGAATGAGAAAAAGAAAATTTACGAAGCTAAACTTCCGAAAATTTAAACGAAATTTTACGAAACTAAACTTCCATTATACGCATGCGCACAACGTTTCCGAATGTACGATTCGGGGATTCCCCTTTTCCCATTTTGGTATTATATTTACTCGTTTTTGCTGTCGCTGAGTAGTAGTTGAATCCTTTATTTTCCGTAAATTAAAAGCCCCGATAATTTAGAAAGTTTTCTAAATTACGTACAGCTTTGAATTAAAAAAAATAGTATGGCTTCAACTTTAACTACAGTGTTTTTCATTGCTTTGTGCCTTACACAGGTATTATAATATTCGTAACTATTAATCTGAGATAATATTTAACATTTTATATCATTTGAAAGGATATACGATTCAGTTTTTTTTTTTTTTTTTTTTTTTCTAAAAATAAATATAATATTTTATTAATTGTGTAGTTTCATTTTATTTCGAGTAATTGCATTTTAATAGTTTTAATAAAAAAATAATTTTTTTGAGACTAGATTTATATTTAAGTGGAGTACAAAGTATACGGTCTTGATGTGTGTATTTTTGAGAAATATTTATGTATGATCCAATGATTTTGAAGAAAAATATCATAGTGGATATTAAAAAAAATTATTTATATCATTCATGATAAATTAATAATGAATATTTAACAATAACAAACAGTTTGAATTTGAAATGGAAAATTATATCTACAATATTGATAGATCGGTATAATTTTTTATATCTGATAAATAGTTCCGCCTGTCTATCTATCTATATTATGTATTTTTTTAACAAGTTTTCAACTATTTAAAAAATCAAGTTATAATATGCTATTTCATTAAGATTTCGAATACTCAGCTCCAAAACATCTGTAAAAGAAATTTTAAAAAATACTAAAAGTTTATAAGGCTTTCCATTTGAGTTTTTTTTTTTTTTTTTTAATACCATTTAAAAAAATTAGTTCATTGAAGAAATAATGAAATTGAACATACAAAAAAAAATAATAATAATAATAATAAATAAATCAAAATTATTGTAACTTCTTGTTATATTCTCTGTATTTTGCTTATTATATTTTTATTTATTGGGAGCATTTTTCTTTTATTTAAAAATTATGTTGTTAGTCATTTCAATTACTCAAAAAATTGATAAATGAAAACAACATGTTGGTATTTGTGTATATATTATTCAAATTGGTTTAAATGCCCAAATACATTAATTTGTACAATAATCAAAATATGAATTTATGAAGTTATATTTTAAAACAAATTATTAGAAGAATAAGTTGGATTCAAACATTGATTGCATTGATAAAATGTATTCTTTACAAATACTTTGTTAAATTTTTCATACAATTTTTTTTTTAATTAGGTATTTTGCACACAACTTATAAATTGATTACTTCTTAGCCACAGTAAATTATTTACACTGAATAGTAAATGTGAAATGGGCAACTTTTAATTATTTGATTATAATAATTTTGTAAATGCTTCATTTTCAAGGAATTTAGAAAGAAACTTCTGTTTTGGAACTTAGTTTGTCTCTTTAGTGATATAAATTAATTCTTGCATTGATTGCTACAACATTAAAAGAATCAGAAGATAATCATTAATAATTGTGTTTACATAATACATGTGTTGTGCATACATCAAATATGTGTATACTTATACGCAATCTTAACATCATAAAGGGTTAGATGATATATGAAACATTGAAGAACCATCTACCCATTCACATTGACAATATCTTTTGTCAGATCACAGTCCTGTTGACTGAATCTGACAGCTCATGTGTTAAAAAGATTTCAAGTAAATATCTCAGCAGTATAATTTAATTTTCATAATTTAGATAAATTACTTTTTATCCCAATTTTAAATTCTCCATCAAAATATTGCATGCCTGAAATCACAATTCTTGGAAAACTATTTTTGAATTAAATGAAATTCTCCTTTAAAAAATAAGACCCTTAAAATCAGCCATTAATGGCTTCATCTTTTTTTGAAAAAGGAGAAGTCAGAAAAAACACAAATATTGTAATTGTGGTAATGTGTACTACTTACTTTATAGCCATTAGTTCTGTGTTGAAGTATTTCAGTAATATAGCTATCTTGTCAAAATTACATTAGTACATTATTTGTGGTTCATGCATATAAATATAGATTGTATTTACATTGTCATCATAACTATGTTAGGTCAAGTTATTTGATAATATTATTTGGTACTTTTCTGTTAGCAGGGCAAGATACAAAAATGATTCTCTTCTCTACCATCATATTGTTGCTACTACACCATTACTCTGCTTAGAGTTGAAATGATTCTTTGCTTTTGAAAATAATGTAAATAAAGTTATGCCACCATAATTTTGAATTAAAGCTTAAGGGGGCATTCGTATATTTCTCCTGCTCAAGCCCAGCAGAGGGACATTATAGCATATAGATTTATCATGCCTATTTCTAACATTGATATGGAAGAATTTGGCTGGACATCATTTGTCAAGTTTCAAACCAAATGTTCTAACTTTTTTAAAACCAAGTTTTGAAAAAGTAATTCAGTTGAGACTTGGCTTGGGAACTCAATGCATTATCAATTTATAACATTTAGAGTGATTTGCTGCTAATCCTTGACACACTTACACATTTTATCTGACTCCCTACTAACTTAAAAGTATCAGCTACATAAATTTACTACTCTAAATATATGTTCTCATCATTAAGTTTTAAAATGTTGCTAATTTTAAAATAACCGTTGTTTTCATTTAGAATACTGGTTGTTATGCTGATTGCTGTAAATTCGCAAATTGTGAGAAGCAATCTAATATGCGGGTAAGATTTATTATGTACTATTTTTAATGTAAATATTTGGTGTTAATTAAGTATGTAATAGATAATATGAAATAATTATAGCATATTGAATATTATAATAATATATTAAAAACAAGGGCCTGAATGGGCGAGTGGCTAGCGCTCTGGCGCTCGGTACCACAGGTTTCGGGTTCGAGTCCCGTCGGTGCCATGGTTGTTTGTAGTGGTTCGGAATCCACTTTAAAAAGTAGGACCAGGTCTAATAGGATCGTAGAGTGTTGGGGGGGCATTGTTACTCCACGTCCGTGGCTTATCTTCAAGTTACACGCGCCCCCTGGGTAATACAAAGTGAGTACGTCTGTGCAGCACTTGCCTTAAGGCATCTAAGACCAAGCTGTCTGTGTTTGCCAGCTGCATTAGAAAGAGAAAAAAAATATTAAAAACAAAACCTTTCAGAAATATTTCTAATTTGTATTAAGGGAAAAATTCTTAATTATTTTGTAATAAAATTTTTTTTTAATTGCATATTACTGTCAATATAAATTAACAAATTTACATCAATCTTAAATTAATTTTGAATGCAGGTTAGAATAAAAATAAAATAAAAATATTTCAATATTAATGCTTGTCTATTGACTGTAGGAAAAAAAAAAAGTATTTGAAGAGATTGGGGAAAACAAATTACTAAAGTAAGTTTAGAAACAGAAAAAATAAAAATAGAATAAAAACCAGACAAAAAGTATTAGATTATAACTTGTAAAAAGTAAAAATTCAAATATTATTCTAATAGCAACCAAATAATTTCCAAAATTATCTTTATGATTACACAAATCTTGGTTCATAAGCCAATTTCTCATTTTTACTTGATTTTTCATTAATAGAGTCAATACATAAATTCTCATAAAACATTCAGTATTTAATAAGCTACTATAAACATACATATTAAAAAAAATTAATGTTAGCTAAACATTTATTTTGTACCAGAATTAGCTACTTCAAAGATTCTGTTTATGTAGCAATGAAGATTGAAAAAAAAATGTGGTATTTATAATATATGTATTTATATAATTTACTAATTTATGCATTTTAATGGTTATCCCCTTTTTTTAAGATATATTTTAAAAATCCTTTATTTTTTATTTGATAAAGCTCTTATATTATAGCAATACAGTGTCTAATTAATATGTAAAAATAAATGTTGAATTTATTTCACTATTATATTAACAAAAAATGTACATCCTAAATGAATTTTATCACATTCAGATATAATAAAAAGTAAAAAAGTTAGACTGGGAAACTTAATATAAGAAATAAAATGCATACAACGTATAATTTTGATAGCATATATATATTATTTATTTTAAAACCTCATTATTTCCTTCTTGACCCAAATTAATATTAAATAGATACTTAATATACACTGAATATAAAAATACATTTGTTGGAATATACAAAAGAAACAAATGATGTTAAAAAAATTTTTTTTAAAGTCAATTCCTACTTTTTTTTCACTATATTGCAGAAAATCCTTTATAAATAATTCTCATTCATTTTTTGTAAGTTTATCTGGCGCCATCTATTGGTAGATATATGTAACTTAAATCTGAAAAAAACTAAAGGTACTTACGTATTAACGGTACCTTGGTTTGGTCGACTTGGCGGTTTTTAAGTGTCGCCAATCTTTATTATTTGGAATAAAAATATTTTGAAAGCGTTTTGATTTTAAATGAAGTGTTTTATATATATTTTATTATTTGGAACAAAAATTTTAAGTGTAGATTGGCGCCAAATCGGTAGCTGCGGTTGGCGCGTGTGCTCTTTATTGGCGCAACTGTCGCCAAGGTACCGTTAATACGTAAGTACCAAACTAAAATTAATTAATTAAATTTAAGGAATGTATTAATGTTTGAAAAAACTGTATTAACATCAAGTGTCATCCACTACAAGTTCAAAAAAGTGTGTTTGAACTTGAGTGGAAGAATAAAAAGTATTTTATTAACGATTGAAAATTTGAACAAGATATATATAGGGAGAGTGTGAGCTAATAGAAGGAATTGAAAAATAAATAAATAAATAACACATTTTTAAAACGTCCTACTTATAAAATAATCAACTATTAAATCAATTAATTTTTAATAACTTCATTATAGATTTTTAGAACAACTCTTCATTATCTTAAATAATTTTTTAAAATATTTTTATAATAAAGGAATAGCTTTATTTTTGCTACACTAAATTTCTTTACATGTTGTATACATTATTAAAAAACATAAAATAAGCATCCAAAATTTTAAGATAAATAAAACATAACACTTATTTTTCTTTCTAGCATAATGCATAAATACACTTAATTAATAAGTAAATAAATAGCATATTTAATTTTATTATGGATTAAAAACATCAAAAACAGCTCTCCCTGTGTTTGATTATTTCAATTTGATTTCAAATAACTCCCAACAGAAATTTTTAAAAATTTAATTTGTTTTAAACCTAAAACATGATTGGGCATGAGCTGATCTTGGAACTTCAGTTAATTGGATTATTGATTATTATTATTATTATTATTATTTTTTTATTTTTTATTTTTTTTTAGGTGATAAAGCCCAAATTGTTTCTCCATTTATTCAATTCTGATCCTTGAAGGGCACTATGGATACTTAGCTTGAAATATCAATTAGTTTCAGAATATCTCTCACTAGAAACGAGTAGTCTGACGGCCAATTGGCTAACTCTCTGGTCTTTGGTATCACAGGCTTCAAGTTAGAATCCTGCCGGTGGCATGAATGTTTGTTAGTGGTTCGGAATCAACATTAAATTGTAGTTTCTGGTGTAATTAGCCCAACGTGTGCACAAAATAATGGTAGAGCGACAAACCAAACCAGATTAACTTATTATATTGTTGTTTTTTTCTTGTCGTTTATTAATTCTTTTGCACATACGGTTTGCAGTTTTTTTTCTTTCACATTTGCCGCATTTTAGTTCAAGTGTTATTTCTATTCATATGTTTCCTAGTGTGGCTACCCGTGTCCCAGGAATTAAGAGATCTCGGCGATTGAGTGGAGATTGCCCACTTTGTAGCCCAGTGGCAACGTACACAGCTAGGGTGTAGAACCAAGGTCCGAATCCACCTGCGGCATTGCTGTAGTCACTGTTTTCAGAAACGAGGAGTCGCGATGGACGTTGTGCGCGTTGACCTTTGGTGCTTCAGGTTTGAATCTTGACGTTGGCATGGATGTTTGTGAGGGGATCGAAATCCACGTTAAACTGTAGGACCCGATCAAATTATCCTCAGGTGTGCAAAAAATGACCATAAATCGACAAACCAAACCTCGTTTCTGAAAGCAATGACTGCAATGGAAGCCGTCAACACATTTAAAACGGATCCCTCCTACATGCTAGCTGTTTACGCTTCCTTCGAGTTGGACTATTTAACATTTTATGGTCAAAATATTCAGCCTATTGGTATGCCAAGGTCGTCTGCCCATTGGCAGATAGTTTCAAAAATATTATCAATTCAAAAATATTATTTCTAAAATATAACGAATAAGTAATAATTTTTCAAATATATTAGTTTTAACATGAAGCAAAGTTGTAAAGGAAACAAATTAGTAAAAAATACTAAATTTTTGATGTTTATCTTGAGAAATAAGCAAAAATGTAATAGCCTGATAATTTCTTTCCTTTTTCAAAACTATTTTTAAAATAATTGAAAGGTAAAGAAATTTAATTATTGAAATATGTCACTGCCTTTAGTTGCAAAACCACTTCTTCATTGCCTCAACAGCCCCATGGTGGGCCAAGGCCGTCTGCCTATTGGCAGATAGTTTCAAAACCACTGCTTTACCAAAAAAAGAAATAATTGACTTGAAAATGCTCATTAGACATTATTTACTATTTTAGTTTAATTGTTGTCACAATGCAACTTTAAATAACAACGAAATTTGAGCAAATTGTTTAAAAATTCATAAGTTATCAACTATGGTCCCATAAATTTCTTAGTGATAAACTTGACCTTGGAAATACAGCGTTACTAACTACTAGTTATCCTTTTGAACTTTTTCATCATTAAGTATCCAATAACTTTGGCATTTTATTCAGTTTATTTCATATATAAATGTAAATCAATATATGTACTTAATTGCAAAGTTGTCGAAAATATTCAGAATAGTATTATTATTGGTTACAATTAATTATCAATTTGAATTGTCAGAATAAGTAAACGAATATTTCATTTCTTACCGCAAAAATGATTACTCTGATTAAATGTTATCAATGGAAAGAGAAGTTGTTTTTATTGTAATTAAATTTTGGAATGAATGTTTTAAAATGTTTATACTAGTATTATTTTCTTTTTCAGGAATGTGTTAAAGAAACTGCATCTCAATCAGCAATCGGTGATCTTTTAGGTAAAAATTTATTTAAAATATATATATATATATTATATGTTTCCTTATTTGCATCTGAATTTTTTTAATATTGATTTTAAAATGTTGTAGTATTACAATGCAATTTGAATATTTTCTTATAAATTATTTTTATCAGTGGACTTGATTATATTGTTATTATTGTATAGCATATGGACTTAAAACAGCTGTTGTTGCGGGTACTATGATAGTTGGAGCTTCTGTGTTAGCTACCGCTGCTGGTTTCGGGGCCGGAGGCATAGCAGCAGGATCTTTAGCGGCTGCTGTGCAAGGAGCGTGGTTTGGTGGCCAGTATTACTGGTCTTACTGGTACGGCATTCTCTGGTTTGCAAAGTATTGGCGCCGCAGGTTTAGGAATTGGCGTCAAAACAGCCATTGTTAGAGCTAGTAGTGAAGCCGTGAACACTTATGAAAAGTTAACAAGTGCACCTGCACCAGAAGAAGAATGCCAAAATCATTGCTCGATCCTGAAACAAATAGTTAGTTTCCATCTAAGTATGTTTGGTGAAAAGGCGGCTTGACCATCTTGCTCAGAACCTGAAGAATCTGAATTCAAAAGTTGGATTCCTTCATTCTTTAAAAAAAAAAAAAAAAAAAGATCCTTAAAATAAAAAGCTGCTCAATAACTGTGTAATTTATTTCAATGTGTTCTAGTTTTAATTGTTGTTTTTATATGTGTATGTGTGTTTTCGAATATGCAAATCTCATAATAGGAATTTAAGTGCCGGATTGGCTAGCGCAGGGGTCTCCCAAACTTTCCAGCTTTAGGGCCATATTGTTTACTCCAGTGAGTACCAAGGGCCAAAAATCGTTTTAATTTTTCTGCCATGTTCTATACAATTACATAAATCTCATTAGTATTTTTTACAAGTGAATAACCCGCGGTTTCATTCGCGTTAATTTAGCTTTTCCGTTCCTGAGGGGTTTTCAGGATAAAAATCATATATTTGATTCTGGATATATACATTCTAAACATCGATATACATACATATGCGATACTCTTTACCCCAACATAACTACCGAAAGTAACCTCGGGATGTTCACTAGTTTATAATGTTAGTGGGATTCATTTCAATTTGTTAGTTGTTATGCTTAAGTTAAATTTTCTACGTATTAGGCTTGTCATTAAGCTTTTACCTAGCAAGTCAATAAAGCCGAGTTATTATCATTCTGTGTTTTTTTATCCAATTTATTACAGCAACAATAAGTTATTCGCTGTCGCGGGCCGTAGTTTGGTGACCCCTGGGCTAGCGCTCTGACTTTTGATGCGTCAAGGTTTGAATCTTGGCATCGGCATGGAAGTTGTGAGTGGTTCATTTTCAATTTATCATTTTTACTTTTTTTAATATATTTTCAAAAAAAAAAACATCTTCATGATCTTCTCTATATCACTGGACTCTAAAACCTCCAACTACTTCTTTAATTTACAATTCAAAATAATTCATTGAATGCAACTCCAATGGACGTAATTCTTAAACTTTCCTCAATCCTGGAAGATAATAGCAATAATTCTTCCAATCCATAAAGCTGGTAAAGATCCCTCTAATCGTATTAGTTACACCTACAATTTCTTTGTTACCATCATTAAGTAAATTAAAGGCTCGTTCCCACCGAGGCATGAAGCGTTGAAGATTCACGCGGCAGGCAAGAAATTTTTCCGACCCTTTCACAGTGAAACGTCAGAAATAGCATTACGCCTGGTGAAGTTCCGCTTCGAGTTGAAAGTTGGTCAACTCGAAGCGGTGGATTTCAAATCGGTTTCAGGCGAACGTGGTGAGGCTAATGATTCGTCAACGCCTCGTTGAGAACGAGCCTTAACAGAATACATTATATAAACTAATTTTTTAATATAAACATTTATAACATTTTATTTTTTATATAAACATTTTTTTTTTCTAATGCAGCAGGCAAACACTTAGACAGTTGTCTTTAATGCCTTAAGGCAAGCTCTGCACTGACGTTACTCATTTAGCAATACCAAGGAGGTGCATGTAGCTTGAAGATAAGCTACGGACGCAGAGTAACAATGCCCTCGTAACGTATCTAAATAAATCTCACTAAGCATTCACTCAGGATAAGTAACAATACTCCCGTAACGTATCTAAATAAATCTCACTAGCATTCACTCAGGATAAGTAACAATACTCCCGTAACGTATCTAAATAAATCTCACTAAGCATTCACTCAGGATAAGTAACAATACTCCCGTAACGTATCTAAATATATCTCATTAAGCATTCACTCATGATAATTTCGGTTTTACAGCTAACTTCTGTACTACTTATCAACTATTAAGACTAACAGAACTGATATCTGAAAGACTTATCAAAATATCCATTGCTGGAATTATCTTCCTTAATATTACCACGACTTATGATAGGATTTGCTCTAATTCATAAACTTAATGCATATAAATTTCCAATTTTGCTTATACATTTCATTCATTCTTGTATCACTAGAAGAAACATTGTGGTACAAATTAATAATCACTTTTCTACTATCATACACATTATGGCAGGAATACCACAAGGTATCCTAGTTGGTCCCTATACTCATCAATATTTTTATTAGTGATATAACTATTATTAACCCAATCTCTATTAGGTTATATACCAACGATACTGCTATTCCAGCTCAATGTCATAATATTATCACCTTGACAAATATTCTACGAAATTATATTTATTCATTAGTTGCGTGGTTCACCAGGTGGAAAATTAAAATACACCTTGCTTGTATTGTATGTGTTCTATGCTGATAAAACAGCAGTCGCAGTCATTAACAATGTACTGTAACGTAACATTACTATTTTTAACCAATCTATTAACTGGTCTAACGAAGTAAAGTATTTGGGTGTAATATTAGATAAAAAAAAAAACTAACCTATATTTCTCATATAAATACCACTAAAAGATAATATGATATCTGCCTTAGCATACTCGATCCTTTTTCAATTCTTTCTATTAGCTCACACGCTCCCTATATATTTCTTTTCAAATTTTCAATCGTTCATAAAATTCTTTTTATTCATCCACTCAAATTCAAAAACATTTTTTTTTTTTTTTTTTTTTTTTTTTTTTTTAACTTGTAGTGGATGACACTGGATGTTAATACAGTTTTTTTTCAAATATTAATTCATTCATTAAATTTAATTAATTAATTTTAGTTTTTTTTAGATTTAAGTTGCATATATCTACCAATAGATGGCGCCAGATAAACTTAAAAAAATGAATGAGAATTATTTATAAATGACTTTCTGCAATATAGTGAAAAAAAGTAGGAACTGACTTTAAATTTTTTTTTTTTTTTTTTTTTTATATTACTTGTTTTAACAGAAATTCTCCTTTATTTTTAGAAAATAAACTACATTTACTATATGTGGCCATTACAATCTATGCAACTCCAATTTGAGATTTTGCTGCCATTTTAATTGTATACTGTAGTGTTCGTCGTTTGTTTGTGCAACTGGATCTGGGTGTGGTTGGGTTGAGACATATGTTTGAAAGTACACAGCTTTATTTACAAGCACGTAAACCCGACATAAATACCACAATTAGCTACAAACAATATTTAACACATTTAAAGATATATGTTTATATTTTTGTGGAAGGATTCTACTTCTAAACTCTAAATAAAGATATTCAAGTTTGCATTGGATGCACGAGATATACTTCCTATACGCAGGATATATACTTCCTTTCAGGATGAGAGTTTGCAGGCCAACTTATGCGCAGGATTGTGCTAACTATATCTTCTCTCAGGGTGAGAGACTAAACTAAACGTCTTTGAGGCAGCAGCGCCGGTCTCGCTGTACGTCCTCTCTGATTAGAGTCTCGATACCTATAGATATTCTTTCTGAATGCTGCAAGCGATGCTCTTGCAGTGCGTAGGAGGGATCAAGGTTCCAATGCGAAGGACAATATTTAGAAAGATTACTGATTCACCTTGTTTTTTTTTAGAAATGACGATATCATGCATTCGTTTGACCTCCATAGAATCAAAAATTTTATTCTTAAATTTTCCAAAAAAATTTTATTTTTAAACCTTTCACTGATATTTAAAATTTGACTACTTATGATCACTCTCTCCTCATTAATTCAAGGGCCTGAATGGTTGAGTGGCTGGCGCTCGGTACCACAGGTTTCGGGTTTGAGTCCCGGCGGCGCCATGTATGTTTGTAGTGGTTCGGAATCCACTTTAAGCCGTAGGTCCCCGTCTGTTTAGCCCTCGTGCGCAGAAGATGACCGTAGAGCGTCAAACCAAACCTCATTAATTCAAAGCGCCCTTGATAATGGTTTGATGAGCAATGTATTGCTATTTCTATAGGTAATAATTTTTTGATCTATGGAGAGAGAACGTTAAATTTACTATTAATGATCGATTTGAAGTCAATGATATAGACAGAGTGGATGTTGCTAGTCAAATTAGAATTTCCAACAGTATTATTAGTGTAGTTAATGATTTTAGGGGGCTCACAGTATAGGATGGTAGATCGAGGAGAATTAAAAAAGTTAGTGAGAGAGTTGGAGACAATATTTTCAGCTTCAGGGCTAGTAAGATTATTTTCAGAAAATTGACTTGGGCCTTGAGATGTATGCTCGCTGACGCTGCTTTATTTCAATTTATCCAAATGTTTTTCTTCCCAACTAAATTTACAAAAGTGGAAATAAGATCTCCTTAAAATGCATTCCAAAATTTAAAATTCCAAAGACACCGAAAAATTTGAAATTCCAGGAGACCAAATTTCCTACTGAAATACTATAAACGCTGTCGACACTTTCTAACAATCGAAAGAATAACAATAAACGAAGTATATTTGTACATAAAATGAATAGACAAACTACTGATCAAGCGATCAAACATTTTAACATTTAAACGATGATTTAGAACGCATGAAGTACTACTAGTACTTGAAACGAAAAGGGAAAAAATTCAGAAAATTGATTTTTATAACTATGTGCGAGAAGTTCATCCTTTTGAGGATTTGATATTGCAGCAATAGGGGAGGCATCATTAGAGGAAAGAGCAGTTGTTGAAAAATGTTGGATTTTTAGTTTTAAATCTTTTACTTATTCCATAAAGAAGAGTGGTCAGTATTAATAGTTTGGAGTTCAGATGCCCAGTTTTCTTGATTATACTTAGTGATTTCTTACCGGAGTATTGAGCTTTATTGTAGAGGTATTTAGATCAATACAAATTGGTATTATCTTAAAATATTTTTCTGAATCGTGGTGCCATCTTGTGGATTAATTCGTCTTCAATTGCGCTAACCAAAGGGAATTTTGAATGTATTTTTTCTGACTTTTCATCCTCTTATTCTTTCCGGAAGTTTTGTTTTTAACTTTTTATTTTTATGGAATCGAGAAAAAAAGTCACCTAATTGCACCAATTTAATTTAATAGTTTCCTCTTTATTTATTTTTAAATGATATTATTCAGAAAATTTTAATCTTTAATTATAAACTTCCCATTGCTTTTCTTTCTATATTTGTTGTAAATATTGGTATTAATTCTAATTCATTTGTGATGATGGATAAGTAATTTTTTTTCTCTCTGATCATCTGCTTAACTGCTATGTCCATTTTCTGCTGATTTTTATTAAAAAAATTTTTTTTTTTTTTAAATGTATTTTCCTAAC
This sequence comes from Caerostris darwini, assembly GCA_021605075.1. NCBI lineage: Eukaryota > Metazoa > Arthropoda > Arachnida > Araneae > Araneidae > Caerostris > Caerostris darwini. The sequence goes on along the minus strand of BPLQ01006875.1, from coordinate 238,492 downwards.
TTAATTTTAGGTTCCAAATTGTTATTTAGAAAGAAAGAAAGAAAAAAAAAAAAAAAAAAAAAAAAAACAATCTATTTTTCCAAATAAATTTCAAAAATGCATGCAGTTGAACTTTTAATGCCAGCGATTATGTACGAGAAATAAATTGTACATAACGAGTAACTATTATGTTAACATATAACTTAAATATTTCATCATATTAGTTTCGTATGTTCTATCACTAATAAACTGAAATCTACAATTTTGTATATTTTTATCGCAGTGTTAAATTTGTCATCTGCTGCTTAGCAAACTTAGTAGAAATTATCCTGTAGATCGTTTTCTTTACGAATTGGCGACATTATCTCGAATTATCCAATTGAGTCTTGGTAAGGAATGAGAAAAAAACAAACTTACGAAACAAAACTTCTGAACAAACTTCCGAACAATCTTATTGTACTTCGGAAATTAAACGCATGCGCAAAACGTTTCCGAATGTACGATTCGGGGATTCCCCGTTTTCCATTTTGGTATTCTCACAGGTGTTAGCTGTCGTTGAGTAGTAGTTGAAACCTTTATTTTTCGTAAATTGAAAGCATTGATAATTTAGAAAGTTTCCTAAATTACGTACAGCTTTTAATTAAAAAAAAAATAGTATGGCTTCAACTTTAACTACAGTGTTTTTCATTGCTTTGTGCCTTACACAGGTATTATAATATTCTTAAGTATTAATCTGAGATAATATTTAACATTTTATATCATTTGAAAGGATATACGATTCAGTTTTTTTTTCTCAAAATAATTATAATATTTTATTAATTGTGTAATTTCATTTTATTTCGAGTAATTGCAGTTTTATATTTTAATTAAAAAGTAATTGTTTTGTGTCCAGTTTTATATTTAAGTAGAGTATAAAGAATACGGTCCTGATGTGTGTATTTTTGAAAAAAATATTTATGTATGATCCAAGAATTTTAGGAAAAATATCCTGGTGGATATTAAAAAAAATTATTTTTATCATTCATGATTCTTTAATAATAAATATTTATCAATAATAAACTGTTTGAATTGGATAAATGGAAAGTTATTTCTACAATATTGATAGATCTGTATAATTATTTATATTTCCACCTATCTATCTATATTATGTATTTTTAGCAAGTTTTCAACTATTTAAAAAATCAAGTCATAATATTGCTATTTCATTAATATTTTGGATACTCTGCTTCAAAACATCTGTAAAAGAAATTTTTAAAAAAATACTAAAAGTTTGTTTTCTATTTGAGTTTTTTTTAAATACCATTTAAAAAAATTAGTTCATTGAAGAAATAATGAAATTGAACATATAAAAAAAATGATAATAAATAAATAAAAATTATTGTAACTTCTTGTTATATTCTCTGTATTTTGCTTATTATATTTTTATTTATTTTATTTATTGGAAGCATTTTTCTTTTATTTAAAAATTATGTTGTTAGCCATTTTAATTACTTAAAAATGCAAGAAAGGATAAAAAAAAAAAAAAACATGTTGTATTTGTGTATATATTATTCAAATTGGTTTAAATGCCCTACATTAATGTGTACAATAATCAAAATATGAGTTTATGAATTTACAAATATTTTAAATTTATTAAGATAATGAGTTGGATTTAAACATTGATTGCATTTTTAAAATATATTCTTTACAATTGCTTTGTTAAATTTTTCACACAATTTTTTTTTAATTGGGTATTTTGCACACAACTTATAAATTGATTTCTTAGCCACAGTAAATTTTTACACTGAATAGTAGATATACTTTTTTAAAAGGCTATTTCATGAAATGGGCAACTTTTAAGTTTTAAACCAAATGTTCTAACTTTTTTAAAGTCAAGTTTTAAAAAAGTAATTGATTCAAACCTTGCTTGGGAACTCAATGCATTATCAAACAGGCATATCAATTTATAACATTTAGAGTGATTTGCTTCTAATCTTTGGCACACTTACACATTTTATCTGATTCCCTACTAACTTAAAAGTACCAGCTACATGAATTTACTACTTTAAATATCTGTTCTCATCATTAAGTTTAAAAATGTTGCTAATTTTAAAATAACTGTTGTTTGCATTTAGAATACTGGCTGTTATGCTGATTGTTGTAAATCTGCAAATTGTGAGAAGCAATCTAATATGTGGGTAAGATTTATTGTGTATTATTTTTGATGAAGATATTTGATATTAATTAAATATTAAATCGATAATATAAAATAATTATAGCACATTGAATATCATAATACTTATCAAAATCAAAACCTTTCAGAAATATTTGTAGTTTGTATTAAGGGAAAAATTCTTAACTAATTATTTTGTAGTAAAAATTTTTTAATTGCATATTACTGTCAATATAAGTTAACAAATTTACTTTATCAGTCTTAAATTAATTTTGTATGCATTTTAGAATCAAAATAAAAAAAAATACTTCAATATTAATGCTTATCTATTGACTGCAGGAAATAATAAATAAAAAAATCAAATTATTTGAAGAGATTGGGAAAAACAAATTACTAAAGTATGTTTAGAAACAGAAAAAATAGAATAAAAACCAAATAGAAAGTATTCGATTATAACTTGTAAAAAGTAAAAATTCAAATATTATTCTAATAGCAACCGAATAATTTCTAAAATTATCTTTATGATTATACAAATCTTGGTTCATAAGCCAATTTCTCATTTTTAGGTGATTTTTCATTAATAGAGTCAATACAACAAAAAACTCACAAAACATTCAATATGTAAAAAGCTAATATAAACATACATATTTTAAAAAAAATTGATATTGACTAAACATTTATTTTGTGCCAAAGGTAGCTACTTCGAAGATTCTGTTTATGTAACAATGAAGATAGGGGGAAAAAATGTGGTAATTATAAATATACTTAATGTTCAGTGATGTATATATAATTTATTAATTTATACATGTTAATGGGTATCCCCCTTTTTTAAGATAATTTAAAAGCCCTTTATTTTTTATTTGATAAAGCTCCAATATCATAGCAATATAGTGTCTTATTAATATGCAAAAATAAATGCTGAATTTATTTCGTAATAATATTAACAAAAAAATGCATATCTTAACAAATTTTTTTATCACATTCAGATCTAATAAAAAGTAAAAAAGTTAAACTGGGAAAAATATTAATATAAGAAATAAAATGCATACTACATATAATTTTGATAGCATATATATATTATTTATTTTAAAACCTTATTATTTCCTTCTTGATCCAAATTATTCTTAAATAGATAGTTAATATGCAATGAGTATAAAAATACATTTGTTAGAATATACAAAAAAAAAATAAATAAATAAATAAATACAACATTTTTTAAAAATCCTACATATAAAATAATCAACTATTAAATCAATCAATTTTTAATAACAATATTATAGATTTTTAGTACAACTCTTCATTATCTTAAATATATATTAGGTTTTTCTAAAAAGGAATGTCTTTATTTTTGCTACATTAAATGTTTCCTGCAAATACTTTACATATTGTATACATTATTAAAAAACATATAATAAGCAACCAAAATAGTGATATCAATGTTAAATTTTAAGATAAATAAAGCCTAATGCTTATTTTTCTTTCTAGCATTTTGCATAAGTACACTTAATTAAGAAGTAAATAAATACCATATTTAATTTGATCACGGATTAAAAATATCAAAAACATATCACCATGTATTTGATTATTTCAATTTAATTTTAAATAACACCAACAGAAATTTAAAAAATTAAATTTGTTTTAAACCTTTGACATGAGCTGATTTGGAGCTTCAGTTAGTTTTTTTCAAGCTGATAAAGCTCAAATTGCTTCTCCATTCACTCTGTCTTGATCTCTGAGAGGTTACTATTTTTTCATCCAATATAGCTTGAAATATCAATTAGTTTCTGAATATCTCTCGGGAGATACGAGGCCAATTGGCTAGCGTTCTACCCTTTGGTATCTCAGGTTTCAGGTTCGAGTCCTGGTGGTGGCATGGATGTTTGTAAGTGATTCGGAATCCATATTAATTTGTGAGTCCTGGTCTAATTAGCCTAAAGTGTGCACAAAATGACCATAAAGCGACAAATCAAACCAGATTAACTTATATTGTTGTTTATTTATTGTCATTTATTAATTTTTTTTTTTCACATTTGCCGCATTTTAGTTGAAATGTCATTCCTATTCATATGTTTTCGAGTGTGACGATCCGTCTCCCAGGAATTGAGAGATCTTGGCGATTGAGTGGAGCTTGCCCAATTTATGGCCCAGTGGCAACGTCGTCTGAATTCGTCGTCAATTCCACCTGTTTTTATTTGACGTCAAATTCAACAGCGTTTTCTGTTTTCAAAAACTAAAATAGAAGGATATGTTATGTAAATGAATTCATTTTTAGATAAGAAATGTAAATATAGTTCTATGAGCTATTTAATTTAAATACAACGAGTACGAATCGATGACTCGTTACGGATGCTAATCAGACATAGTGCAATTTAAAAAAAAAAAAAAGTTTAATCCTTTCTATTTCACTGCGGTGTTTGAGTCCGTCTAACGACCACGGGCAGTTTACGACGTCTCCTATGAGTGCTTTCCTAAACTTAAGAAACACCATGGCTGTTACTCTGAACAAGCGCAAGCGAGTTCAGGTAATGGGGTGAGCCTAGCTCATTGAAACAATTTATCTCAATGTGTATCTGACGATTACTTTGGCTTAAAAACTATTGATCTTCCATTAATTAAGACGAACTGGCGCAGAGGTAAAGATTCGGATCTTTGACCGCGAGGTTGAGGGTTCCGATCAGAACTCTGTTCCTTTTCGCATTTATTATTGCTACGTTGTGCTTTAAATTTATTCATGACTTTCCGACTAGTAACTAAGTTAGGTTTTTATTGTACGCTTTTTTACCCCTTTTTTTTGTAAGGAAAATAAAAGGATTAGATATAAAAATAAAAATTATAAAATCGAAAACCAAACAAAAAGTATAAAATCGAAAACCAAATAAAAATTATAAAATGCATAAAAAGAATTACGGTTCTGTGATCGGCCTTTTTTTTTTTTTTTGAGGACACAGTTAATATTTTTACCTTTCAGATGCATCCATTGGCGCCCACCGTTCAGCATAATTCCCTTGAGTGTTATTGGTAAACAAAGAAGTTTTGTTTGTTTACGTTGTGAAATATGTTTACGGCATCGACAACTGGTCCCTAATTGTACCGAATTTAAAACTCAACTTTTAAATTCGTTTATTTTTTTATCTTGCTTATCAATAGTATTTTAATTTTTTTTTTTTTTTTTTTTTTTTTTTTTTTTTTTGAGTACCTACTCTAATTTGAATTTTTAGAAACTGATATCTTTTATTTACTAGCAATAATTAAGCAGCCTATTAAAATTCCAAGCATATATATGAATTAAGATGAGGAGTTTTAAGGGGTATTTCCCCCTGTTGGTACTCCGTAAGCGGTATGCCAGTTGCCAGTGAGTCCGTCTGACTTGGCTGCTTACTAATCTTCCTTGCGACAGCTGTTTTGACAATATTGTTTTGATAATAAAAGAAAGAGGTACTTACGTATTTACGGTACCTTGGCGGCAGACTTGGCGGTTTTTAAGTGTCGCCAATCTTTATTATTTGGAATAAAAATATTTTGAAAGCGTTTTGATTTTAAATGAAGTGTTTCATATATATTTTATTATTTGGAACAAAAATTTGAAGTGTAGATTGGCGCCAAATCTGTAGCTGCGGTTGGCGCGTGTGCTCTTTATTGGCACAACTGTCGCCAAGGTACCGTTAATACGTAAGTTCCAAGAAAGATAACGCACAATTCTTCCATAAGGATCTATGTTGCGCAAGTTTAATTTTTACAGTCATGCAGTAAAAAAGTTGCTACTCATGAAAATACGAAACAAATAAAAACGATTGTTTATTTTATTAATTATATTTCATTAATTTAAGTAATATAAAATAATTTTTTTAATGCTGTAGACATAGTTAAGATTTTATGACAACCGTTATTTGAATTCACGCAAAAAAATGTTACTTTTTATTTTTAGAACATTAGTTTACAGCGAAAACGCCACTCGAAAGCATTAAATTTTTCTGTGGTTTTGTGATGTTTTTATTATTGAATTGTTTGATATGGCTATGAAAGGAAAGTTTTAGTAGAGGCAATAAAAATATAATTTTCGCCGCCAACAAAGGATATATCAGAATAAGATCCAAGTTATTCTTTGATTTCTTCTTTTTTTATTAACATTGCCTTATTCAAATTCAGCATCGTAAACAAATAATGAAATGAAATATTTTTTGATAAAATAGAAAAAAAAATGACAAATAGAAATAGTTTTAGAATGAAGCAACGTTGTAAAGGAAACAAATTAGTAAAAAATACAAAATTTGTGAAGTTCGTCTTTGAGAAATAAGCAAAAATATAATACCCTAATAATTATTGATTTCTTTTCGTTTTCAGAATTATTTTTTAAATAATTGATAGGTAAAAAAAATTTAATTATTGAAATATGTCACTGCCTTTATTTTCAAAACCACTGCTTTACCAAAAAGAGAGGGGGAAAAAACTTGATTTGAAAAAGCTCATCAGAACATTATTTACTATTTTAGTTTAATTGTTGTCACAATGCAACTTTAAATAACAATAAAATTTCAGCAAATTGTTTAAAAATTCATAAGTTATCAACTAAATCAATAAATTTCTCGTCCTGTCGAACTTTTATCATCATTAAGTGTCAATTAAATTTAATATTTTATTCAGTTCATTTCATATATAATTGTAAAGTTTTTTTAACTCAAAGTATTCAGAATAATATTATTATTATTAGTTATAATTAATTATCAATATGAATTTGTAAAGATAACGTAGCGAATATTTCATTTCTTTCTTATATTTAATTTCTTAGCTTGCTTTCAAGATTAACCTTATTAAATGTCATCGGATATCAATAGAGATAGTAGTTGTTTTTATTATAATTAAAATTTTGGACTAAATTCTTTAAAATGTTTATATACTATTGTTATTTTCTGTTTCAGGAAAGTGTTAAAGAAACAGCATCTCAAGCAGCAACCAGTGATCTTTTAAGTAAGAATTTATTTAAATAACTTTATACACAGTCCAGTCACATTAATGTGACCACCACCTACTTTCGATGTCAACGTGAAATAACAAATCGCAAAAGGTAGGTGGCAGCACATTGCAGTGGAGTGTATATAAAGGATGTCCTAGGGCATCGGAAAGCATTTCAATCGTTGGCGTAATGCAGAAACATAGCGATTTATCCGACGTCCAAAAGGGCGAATTATTAGCTTTCGGGCCAAAGGTGGAAGCATTGTGAACTGTTCGCGTGCCGCCATGGTAAAAGTATACCGTGCATGGCACTATCCAAAATCAACGGCGTGGCACATGTGGTGCACCACGGACTCTTGATGACAGAGGCGAATGAAGGCTCCGCAGATGCGTTCGGGCGAATAGACGTGCAACTGTTGAGCAGCTGACCGCCCAAAAGAACCAAGGAGCTACCAAGAGTGTATCCTCGACAACTGTTCAGTGAACGTTGCTGCGCATGGGCCTCCGCAGCAGACGCCTGGTTAATGCACCTATGCTGACTGCTGTTCATCGGCGACGAAGGCTGGAATTTGCACGCCAGTATTGGCACTGGACGTCCACAGAGTGGCGACAGGTGGCGTTTTCCGATGAATCACATTTTATGCTCCATCGGACAGATGGACGTTGGCGTATACAGGGTAAAACGTCTGAAAGCAAACACCCTGCAACAATTGCCTTAAGGATCCAAGCTGGAGGAGGGAGCATTATGGGTTGGGGAATGTTTTCCTGGCATTCACTGGGTGCACTCATCATTGTGGAAGGGACGATGGATCAGCACAAGTACGCATCTGTTCTTGCGGACCATGTCCACCCCTACATGCGAATTATTTTCCCTCAAAATGATGGCATCTACCATCAGGACAATGCTAGGTATCATACAGCTCTCAGTGTATGTGCGTGGTTCGAAGAGCACCAGGATGAGTTGACCGTCCTCCTCTGGCCAGCAAACTCACCGGATTTAAACCCAATCGAGAATTTGTGGGACCACCTCGATCGGGTTGTTTGCGCCATGTATCCTCAACCGCATAATCTAGCGCATCTGGCCATGGCACTGGCGTCGGCATGGTTCAACATCCCAGTGAACACCTTCAGAAACCTAATTGACTCTCTTCCTGCACGTCTCGGAGCTGTACACTCTGCCAAAGGTCGTTATTCTGGCTTTTGAGAGGTGGTCACATTAATGTGACTGGACTGTATATATATATATATATATATATGTTTCCTTTTTTGCATATCAATATTTTTTTTTAATTGATTTTAAAATTTTGTAGTATTAGAATGCAATTTTAATATTTTCTTATAAATTATTTTTATCAATGTGCATGATTATGTTGTTATTATTGAATAGTATATGGACTTAAAACAGCTACTGTTGCGGGTACTGTGATTGCTGGAGTTCCTCTGTTAGTTTCCGCTGCTGGTTTCGGGGCCGGAGGCATAGCAGCAGGGTCTATAGCGGCTGCTGTGCAAGGAACGTGGTTTGGTGGCAGTTTGGCTGGACTTACTGGTACGGCATTCGCTGGATTGCAAAGTATTGGCGCCGCAGGTTTAGGAATTGGCGCCAAAACAGCCATTGTTACAGCTAGTAGTGCAGTCGTGAAAGCTTATGAAAAGTTAACAAGTGCACCTGCACCGGAAGAAGAATGCCAAAAACATTGCCCAGATCCTGAAACAAGTAGTTGGTTCCCATCTATATTTGGTGAAAAGGAGGCTAAACCCTGTTGCTCAGAATCTAAATCCAAAAGTTGGATTCCTTCATTCTTTTAAGAAAAAGATCCTTGAAATAAAAAGCTGCTCAATTACTGTGTAATTTATTTCAATGTGTTCTAGTTTTACTTGTTGTTGTTTTTATATGTGTATGTGCTTTTTCGAATCTACTCATAACAGAGATTTGAGAGGACAATTGACTAGTGCTTTTACCTTTGGTGCTTCAGGTTCGAATCCTGGCGTTGGCATGGATGTTTGTGAGTGGGTCGAAATCCACGTTAAACTGTAGGTCCCGGTCTAATTAGCCTAAAGTGTGCAAAAAATGACCGTAGAGCGACAAACCAAATCATAATAGGGATTTAAATTTTTTAGAAATGCGTCTTTTGTATGACTTAAATTTGAAATTGGATATTTATTACTAATTGAAATTTCGCATGCTATTATAGTGATGCTAAAGCTAATTTTTTTTATCCTTTATTACACGTAAGATTAATTTACTGTCTTGAAGATTAATGTGCGAGGTTTGGTCTGTCGCTCTACGATCATTTTGTGCACACTTTGGGCTATTTAGACCAGGATTTACAGTTTAATGTGCTAGGAGGCATCATAGTTAGGTAAAAATTGTATATCACTTAATTTAAAATTAAATACATGGAGTGTGAAGAGTACATTATCTCAATGGAATTTGCAGGTTTTGCTCAATATTCTACAACAATTGAGGAATTCCGAAGAAAAGAAGCTTTAATTCCACCCAAGCATGACTTAATCAGTAAAAGCATTAGATGTTTTAGAAGTTTATGTTAGTTAGATGTTATGCCCATCCTATCATAGCCCTTCGGTGCATTATTCCTGACATACGTTAGTGGAACACGAGATTCATCGATGCACAAATGCATGCATTTTTGCTAATACACTCTTTTTATAAACCTTCTTCTTCAGCCAGCTCCCGTCCGCGGCTTTTCGCCATACGACGCTGTCTTCCAGTAAAGATTTGCCATCCCCTCGTAGCTTCTGTCATGGTCGACATCATCAAGTGCACTGCAAGATGAGGGGTGGTCTACAGTGCCGTTAAGGCTCGTTCCTGAGGCGTTGAAGCGTTAACCAATCACTAGCCTCACCGCGTTCGCTTGAAACTGGTTTGAAATCCACCGTTTCGAGTTGACCAACTTTCAACTCGAAGCGGAACTTCACTAGGCGTAAAGCGATTTCTGACGTTTCGCTGTGAACGGGTCGAAAACATTTTCTTCCCTGCCGCATGACGCGTCGCCGCCTCACGCCTCGGTGGGAACGAGCCTTTAGAGTCGAAGGAAAGTAGGCAAGTTTTCGAGTCAGCGTACCCGATGCGGCTAATATGCTCTTGTAGGCAGTCATACCAGTAGCCATTCAGAAGGCTGCGACTCTCCTAGGGAGGTCTTTCGGTATGTTGAGGATTTCCAACCTCTTAATCTTGGCGGCTTGCATTATTGACATAATTGGTCAGAGTTCTGTAGGTGAGAGAGCGACCTGGCTGGTTCGTATTGAATGCATGCTTGGCTAGATCATCTGAATTTTCGTTTCTCTACACATCGCAGTTGCTTGGGACCCATTACGCGATCTCGCTTTTTTTTGTTAAGCATTTGTAGTTTTTGGCACTCAGCCAACTCTAACCCTTCTGGGATGGTGGATGAACATATGGGATGCATTGCCGCGATTGAGTCCTAGAGAAACACCACTTTTTTAGTACCAGGAAAGGGTAGTATTCAAATATAAGGCAATAAATAGACATCGATCGTTATTGTGTAGTCTATATTGGCGATCTGAAATAATGGGCAGATCCCATCCGAGGCGAAACAAATGCGGTGGGGGTGTGCCTGCAGGTAGTCATGGCCATTTGTAAGGCGGAAGCGTGAGGCAGCCTCAGTCGTTCCAGGTGTATATGAATATGACTTCCTGTGGTAAGATATTTCCACCTTTTGTTACTTGAGGCGTTTGTTGGTGAAGTTGTTGATGGCTGCAGTGATATGGTTGCAAACTCATGTTGGTTGGATTCGGCCCTGCAGTTCTCCATGACATCGACTCTCTCATTACCAGAGAATCCCACATGACTAGGAACCCATAGAAAATATAGTGGCCAGGTCGCTGGTGAGCAGTTCCGCCAGCTTTGTGCAGCAGTGTACTGTGCGCAGGCAGTCTGTTGAACACACAGTGCTTAAATGGCCGCCTGGGTATAGATGAACAAAACAATATTAAGGGTTATTGTGTGTTTCCACCTTTTGCTACCGCTCAGGTCCTTGAGGGTTTTGCTGGTGAAGTTGTCGATGGCTGCAGTGATATGGTTGCAAACTCCGGCTGGTTGGATTCGGCCATGAGATCGGTTCTCTCATTACCAGAGAATCCCACATGACTAGGAACCCATTGGAAATGTAGTGGCCAGTCGCTGGTGAACAGTTCCGCCAGCTTTGTGCAGCAGTGTACTGTGCGCAGGCAGTCTATTGAACACACGGTGCTTAAATGGCCGCCTGGGAATAGATGAACAAAACAATATTAAGGGGTTTGCATGTTTCCACCTTTTGTTACTCTCTCATTGCCAGAGACTCTCACATGACTAGGCACCCACAGCAAATGTAGAGGCTCAATCGCTGGTGAGAAGTTCTCCCAACTTTATGCGGCTCTCGGCTGGGCACAGGCAGTCTGTTGGGCAGTTAGTATTCAATGCTGAAATGGCCGCCTGTGAATCGTTGATCAAAACAATATTAAGGGGTTATTGTACGTTTTCACCTTTTCTTACCGCTCAGGTCCTTGAGGCTTTTGCTGGTGAAGTTGTCGATGGCTGCAGTGATATGGTTGCAAACTCCGGCGGGATGGATTCGGCCCCGCGCTTCGCCATGACATCGACTCTCTTATTACCAGAGAATCCCACATGGCTAGGAACCCATAGCAAATGCAGCGGCCCAATCACTGGTGAGCAGTTCCGCCAGCTTCTGACGGCACTGTACTGTGTGCAGTCTGGTGAACACTCAGTGCTGAAATCTCAGCCTGGGAATAGATGAACAAAACAATATTAAGGCGATAAAATAAGGGTTATTGTATTTTTGATGAATTACATCCCGTGTGATGTGATGATACAAATCTGGTTTGTTTGTTTTTTCAGGAAGGGGGATATATTCACCATTTTCCTTATCCTGCACTTGCAATGAGTAAGAATTTTTTATAGCGGTAATCCTATTGCAGAAAATACCAAATTTTTTGTTTACATTTAATTCAAACACATACAGCCCAACTTATCATATATCCGATTAACTTAACGAAATATAACTGGTATTTTTTCCCCCTTCAGATTTTGATGAAAGATTAAATCAGAGAATCAGCTTTAATTTAATAATAGAAACAATTAGAATATCATAAAAATATTTTATTCATCGTTTTCTATTTTATTCCACTCTTAACAATGATAATATTATATGATAATAACTTGCGATCCGGTATTATTATTTAGGTAATTTTTTTTTTTAATTTAATTCTGCGATATACTACTATGTCCAAAAGGTAAGAACAATTTTCAATTTAAAATTCCCGGGGCTAATGGAATTTCAATTTTTTTCTTCTTTTTTAGGTTGCTGGCACTGTCCTTGACATCTGTGTGAAATTTGACGTCAAAATATTCATTAGTGGTTGAGTTACGCTTGGCTTTGTGAGACGCTAAAACTGATTCCGGCGATTTTTGAAATGTCTGAGTTAATTGAGCAAAGAACATGCATTCAATTTATTTTGGGAAAGTATAGAGTGTTGCAGAAGGCATTCGATGATCCTTCCTGTACCGTAAAGAAATGTTTAGAAGTGGTATAAACAGTTCAAGGAAGACAGAGAAAGCGTTGAAGACGAAGAGCCCTCTGGTCGACTATTATCCTCAACCGACGAAGATCATGTAAAAAAAATTAAAGGTTTTGTGCTTGCAAACCGTCGATTTACAATTAGAGACCTTGCTGATGATGTTGGAATTTCAAAAGGATCGGTCAATTCTATTTTGGGCCTCAAACGCTTCAAATCTCGCTTGGTACCGAAAACACTGAATGCGCCAGCTGACACTGCATTGATTCTTCGTGACTCTTTCGCCAAAAATGAAATCCATATCGTTCCACAACCACCGTATTCACACCGTGCGACTTTTGGCTATTCCCTAAACTCAAAAGACCACTCCGAGGATATCGTTTTAAGTCGATTGAAGAGATTCAGTGTGTATCGGCGTACACTTTGAAAGCCATCCCGACCAATGACTTTTTAATATGCACTAGGGATTGAAAAAAAAGTTGGTATAAGTACATTGTATCCAGAGGGAATGACTTTGAAGGTAATGAAATAAATTTGGAAGAATGAATAACAAGTCTGTAAGAAAAAATAATCGGTCTTACTTTTTGGGCATAGTAGTATACTGTGTTAAACATTTTCGCTTTTAACAATTGACTAAACGAAACAGATATGATTGTCAGTAAATAATAAATTGTGCTTGTCACTGTTTTAATGTTTGTTGACACAGCTATTTCCTGCAGCAGAACAACTTCCTGGCGCATTGAACCAGGTTCTTTGAATAATGGTGAGGTTATTTGTAGAACCTTTAGCTCTTCCTTGAAAATATTGGGAAGCTGCATTGGCCCATTAATTTAATATAAAAAGCTTTTAAATTTTTAAAAGTAAATAAAAAATTATAATTTAAAAAAAAGCAAATTAAAATATTTATTTATTAAAATTATTATTGATATATATATATAATTAATTATTTAAAAATCAAATAAGTTATATTTAAAAGCTGCTTTTTACAGTTCAGTGAGCAACTGGTTTTATTTATATTCTACTGATCAATCATCGATTGGGGGCGTAGCTCAGATGGTAGAGCGCTCGCTTAGCATGCGAGAGGTACCGGGATCGATACCCGGCGCCTCCACTTTTTTTCATTTAAAAATTAAATTGGAATAGCCGTACGAAACAGATATCTTGATACCTCTTAATTATTATTATTTTTATTTACGTTTTTTTTTTTTTTTTTTTTTAAATAGAAAAGAGATCATCAAGATTTTTTTTCCCCTTTCTCTTATGTTTTAAGCTCAACATTGGAAAGCCATAATATAAGTTGCGTCTTGACCAAGCAGTTCATCTTTATGACTATCTTCTAAATAAGGGGCCGAGTGGCTAGTGTTCGATACTTCGGGTCCGAGTCCTCCTTAAACCGTAAGTCCCGGTCTAACATGATCGTAGAGCGTTGCGGGCGTAGTGTTACTCCACGTCCGTAGCTTATGTTCAAGCTACACGCACCTCCTGGGTTGTGCTAAGTGAGTAACGTCGGTGTGGCGCTTGCCTTAAGGCATCGAAGACAATCATCTAAGTGTTTACCAGTTGCATTAGAACAAATAACAACATTAATTATTATTTAATAACTCCATAAAAGTATCAGACCAATAAAAGTGGCCACCAGAGCCCAATTTGATCGTAATCATTGATAAGTTATATTCAAAGTCATCACATGGATACAATACTAATACAAAAAGAATTAGAATCTAAAAATTTGAGTATCTTAAACGTTTTTCATTCTTGTAAAAGGAATCAACAACATTTGCCTTTACCTCTCTATCAAATCCAACTAGTTCCCCACTTCTAACGTAGGAAGCGTAATTTGGTGTCATTCTACTGTCATTTTCTGCAAACTTTGGGCTAATTAGACCGGGACTTACAGTTTAACGTGGATTCCGAACTCACTCACAGACATGCATGCCATCGCCAGGATTCGATCCTGAAGCTTGTGGTACCAACGGTCTGAGCGCGAGCCAATTGGTCATCAGGCCGCATGGAAATTCGATAACCTATTTTATCTAAAAATAAAAATAAAAAAATATAAAGTGAAAGGAGAAATCGGGAAATTTCATCGATGCCAATTATTTGGGCATGATAGCAATAACTGTAAATGAGAGCCCAGATGCTTTAAATGCACTTAACTTCAAGCTGCACACACCCATTAGATACACCGATCTGAGCTAATTGCTGTTGTCTTCTGCTAGCCACTAGTTGTGTCAGGTATTGTGTTGTAGGCGTCTGGCGGACAGAAGCACATCAATCTTTCTATTTACAATAATTTATTTACAATATTAGCAATAATACATGCATGGCACCCTGTGCCTCTTCCACAATATCAATCCTATATAATACTTAAAACCGTAGACATATCACATACGGTCCCTGACCGTCGTAATCGCTCAGATGCTCCTAGCGTTTTGTTCGTCGTCTCAAAATCTAAAGGCTCCTTCCCACTGAGGCAACAGGAGACAACACGACATGCGGCAGGCGAGAAAAGTTTTTCGACCCTCTTCACAGCGAAACGTCAGAAATAGCATTACGCCTAGTGAAGTTCCGCTTCGAGTTGAAAGTGGGTCGACTCGAAGCGGTGCATTTCAAACCGGTTTCAGGCGAACGTGGTGAGGCTAGTGATTGGTCAACTCTTGTCGCTTAAACGCTTCTCGCCTTGGTGGGCACGAGCCTTAACCGCATCTACTTACCAGTTCACACAGTTAAGGTCCCAGTTACTCGTCACAGTGGCGACCTCTCGCGGCTATCTAATAATAATTAAACCTTACACTGCAAATGTCAACATCCACCTTCTTATAGAGGTTATCAGCGTTTTTCAAAACTGAACATAATTAGAAAACCAGCGCCAACACAATTTCACAAATATGTGCATTGTATCCAACATTTCAAATACAAATATCGTCGCTTCTAACAATTCATTTTCTCAATCCAACATCTCGCCCATTTGCTAAAGATGTGACTAATGACATAGGATATATTAGATCAGGGGTGGTCAACACAAATGATCTTGCGGGCCACTTTTGAAATGCATCATAACTCTGCGGGCAGCATATAAAATTATATATCCCCATACTCTATTTAGACCCACTATAGACACTTTTTGGAGTGAAAAATTTAAACATGAATTATTATTTTTGTGTTTACTATTATTCTTACATGTAAACATAGATAATATAATGATACTAAACCCACATTGTAAAGTAATAAATAACATTAAAATGAAATATAAAAAATGTATAAATCTAAATGAAATCATTAAAAAATATTTATTTTACTAGTACGATATTTATTACTCCACTCCTTCACTTAACTTTTGCAAATCGATCTCAATTTGGGTATTTGCACATCGTAATTGGTGTTGCGTCCGTTTTGTTTGAACGTGTTTGAGTTCGGTCGATTTCATTTTCGAAAAAAATCGTGTAAACCTTTTCGAAAAAGGTGTAAGTTGAACCAAAAGCGCTAACAACTTGAACTAAGAGTTTGGTTTGCTCTGCTATCAATAATCAACTGTGCATATCTAGAGAGTTACTGCATCACTGAGGTCACTTAAAGTGGAACATAAAACCTGTTATATTAGATGTTCCATGATACGCGTATCATGAGTTCGCAGAATATAATTTAATTATTCTGCGATCTCATAATTATAAACTCATAAATAAAATAGGCAATATCTGGCATTTATTTATAATATCAGTATTTTTTAATATATGGATGTACACATAATCTATTCTTTTAATACATTTGTTTTCACTACTTTGGCCATTATAAAATAAATATATTTTGTAAAAGTGTGATAAGTCTCACGGGTCGCAAAAATATTCAAGGCGGGTCCTGTATTAGATAGTTAGTTAAAGATTATTAATCTTCTAACTAATATATCTTACAATTAAACAATGCACTAATCTACTCAAAAAGGTTTATCAGATAATAAAAGCCGCAGCCCAGCATTTTAATTCCTTTACTAATAGATTCTTTTAAAATAATCAAATAGCGCAATGGTTCGAGTGTCATCTGTCCCACCAGCTTTGTATTTTTCTCCGTACTTTTTTAACTTCAACAACACTCAACAGATGGCGCCACTATTTTAATCATTTCTATTAACAATATTCTTAATGCTCATTAGCTACAGTATTAATTTTAGATATAATTTGAGCCTTGGAAGAGAATGTTAAGACTGATGAATAATTTGAGTCTTTCAAAATTTTATCATCAATATCTTTTACAAATGCATGCAATTATCAGATATTCCAAACATAATATTTCATGTTAGTATGTACTATTGTTGTTGCCACTCCTAATAAGTTTCTTATTTCCTGTATCACGTATTTCACTTTTGAAACCTGGCAACTACAATAAAAAGGGTTTTGGTTTTGGTTCCTATTTCTAATACGTAGTAATAACACAGAATGTAGAATCTGTTAAGATATTGTTTTTCATCAATAAGATGTACGTATTATATAAGTTAATCACGTATAAGGATTTATTCATCTGTATATAGCCTCATCATGTATCATCATTTCTTTCTAGTGTTGCATTAATAAACGTGTTTTATAACCAAAGAAGAAGTTACGTTTTTCAGTCACAACAATTGTCTCATATTTTGAAATAATTTTTATGCATTTCAGAAAAGCACTTTATTACTCGTTTGTAAACATTTTGTGAAGACAAAGACATTTAGTTTTTCAAATGCATATATAATAAAGAATTTTTTTTCCTATTAGAACAGGTTAGTGATTATGTCACATAGAAATACCTGCACTTTTAACACATGCTCCCAAAAATCTGAGACAAGCAGTGTTTTTATGTTGCTTCCTCATATTAGAATAGAATTCATGTTTGAAAACTGTAAGTCATATTTGTTTTTTCAATTCTTTCCATTAGCTCATACTCTCCCTATATATCTATATATTGTTCAAATTTTCAATCGTTCATAAAATACTTCTTATTCATCCACTCAAGTTCAAATACATTTTTTTTTAAACTTGTAGTGTATGACACTGGATGTTAACACAGTTTTTTCAAATACTAATTCAGTAATTAAATTTAATTCATTAATTTTAGTTTTTTTTTAGATTTAAGTTGCATATATCTAATAATAGCGGAAAATTTCAACTTTATTTGCAAAGGACTTTTCTGCAATATAGTGAAAAAAAAGTAGGAATTGACTTAAAAAAAAATTTTTTTTTATATTACTTGTTTCATAATAATGTGTCATACTTTAAGAATACCAGAATGGAAAGAAAATACTTTTAATTAATTACATCCAAGGTGGGGCAGTTGCTGGGCAGATTAGAGAAGCAAGAATCTGTATGAAACCGTCTGTTTCTATGCTTGAGATGGATAAGTTAAATCTATATGCCAGAAAGTTCTGTGTATAAGAAATAAACAAAAAATATATTACTACAATGTAAATTATGAAATTATAAAGTTAATATAAAAAGCAATATATATATATATATATATATGAAATGGTGAAAATCGCAATATTTAATATTATTTCTGTAGCAAAAGAATACAATCATAAATATTAAAGAAAAATTAAAACAAACAAGCATATTCTACGCACGATATTTTCAGGAATAGTGTTTTGATTTCGATTGCTTAATTTATATACGAGTATGTTGCGAGTGATAAATGAAGTATTTGTGCTTATAGTTATTAGTAATTGGAATACTTTTTTGGTACTTTTATTCTCCATTTATAATTTAATTCAATTTTTCAAATATTAATTAAAATACATTCTATTTTATTAAAATGCCTTCTAACATGGAAGGATTATCTTTGGCTTGATACATTTTAAAAGAAAAACAAACTGCAATAATAAAAAATCAATAAAATTTTTAAAATATAAGTAGAATATCACTAATGAAGTCATATATAACTTCATTGCTTTTCTACGTTAAAAAAATTACAAAAATTTTAAATTGTCGCAATTTTCTGCATAAAATTCGCTGATTACATTGGAAACAATTTTAAAATTTCTGGATGTGGATTATACATATAGGCAAAATATTAGTTTTTGAAAATTTTTTTTTTTTTTTTTACCAAGGATAATAAGCACAATATCAAAGTTCAAAAGAAAGAAACAGATCTTTAAACATAAAGAAGCTTTTAAGCAACTTGATGATTATATAGCCGTATTTCTAAAGAAAGCAACTTAAATTGTGCATAGGGGGTCTGATGGCCGATTGGCTAGCGTTCGTACCACAGGGTTCGAGTCCCGGCGGGGCTATGAATGTTTGTAGTGGTTCGGAATCCACTTTAAACTGTAGGTCTTGGTCTATTTAGCTTAAAGTGTGCACAAGATGACCGTAGAGCGACAAACAAACAAAACCAAACTAAATTGTGCACAAAATGATCGTAGAGCGACAAACCAAGCCAAACCTACAGAAAGCAAATTCGTGGATAAAATAAATGCCAGCCGGGAGTCACGGATTAGAATTTTTAATGAAGGATACATTAATGTTGTATCACTAATAAACATTAATTTATTGTTCTTTAAAAATTTTTTTTAAATTCTTATCCTTAATTCCCTCGCTGGCATTTATTTTATCCACGAATTTGCCTTCCTTAGGTTTGGCTTGGTTTGTCGCTCTACGGTCATCTTGTGCACTCGAGGGCTAAACAGGCTGGGACCTACAGTTTAACGTGTATTCCGAAGCACTAACAAACATTCATGTAAGGATTCAAAGAAAAGACCAGAGCACTAGCCAGTTAGTCACCAGATCGCTAACCACATGTGGGGACTGATGGTCGAGTGACTAGCATTCGGTGTTTTAGGTTTCGCATTCGACTTCCGCCAATGCCAGGAATGCTTGTAGTGGTTTGAAATCCACTTTAAACCGTAGGTCCCGGTCTCATATGACCGTTAGTCATAGGGCTGATAACCCTACCCTGTAAAAGGAAACCATCTCCTGTGTCAAAATCTGCTAGCGGGCAGGCGACTTGATGGCCAATTGGCTAGCGCTCTGGTACCAAGCTCAAATTTTTCGATGGCATGGACGTTTGTGTGTGGTTCGGAATCCAAGTTAGGCTGTAGGACCCGGTCTAATTAGCCCAAAGTGTGCAAAAAATGACTGTAGAGCTCTGATTTTGCTCTGATATCAGAAATTTTTTTATAATTGTTAAACTAACACACTGTTTTAACATTCTTAAGGTAGGGCCTAATGACGCTCTGGCGCTCGGTACCACAGGGTTCGACTCCCGGTGGTGCTATGGATGTTTGTAGTGGTTCGGAATCCACTTTAAACCGTAGGTTCCGGTCTAATGCGATCGTAGAGTGTTGCGAGGGTAGTTTTACCCGTAGCATATCTTCAAGCTACACGTGCCCCCTGGGTAATGCTAAATGAGTAACAGCGGTGCAGTCCTTGTTTATGGCATAAAGATTAACTGTCTCTGCATTAGAATAACAGAGATAAAGATTAAAAAAATCCTTAAAATCTTAAAGAAACCTTAAAGATTTTAAGGTTTAACTTAAGTGCGGATGTAAAAGAGGTATAATCCAATCGCAAATCAGGCGGAATCGTAAACATCCGGTTTAATGATAGAAAATAACTATTATTACTTTTAATTGATTTCTGATTAGGGATGCTAATTAGATATACCCTGTCTCAAAGCTGTTTTAAAAGAAAAAAGTATGATCGTCAGTATAATTTTTTTTTTATCTAGCGTTTCTTTAAATATCGTCTCTTCTGAAATTTATCTCTGACGCATGACCGTAGAGCGACAAACCAAATCTTCACAACAGTGGTAAAGAAGAAAAAAAACAGTTCCATGTTTACATAGCAAAGCATTAATAATAATAAAAAAAAAAGATCACTAAATTAAATACTCTTCACAATCTTTGAGCGAAAGATACCATACAGTTAACGGACCTTTACTAATTACTGCATGTGTTTTTGCTAAGGTTTCAGCGGTCGTTGACTTTGGGTAAGCAACTTGTGGAAAAATTTCATGGTCGAGTATTTACAGCCCTGCCTACGATGATGCGCAACGAAGCACAGTGGTTGAAATTCGATTTAGAGCCCTATCTCTTCTCTAATTAAATGTCAAACAGTTAATGCTTGTTAACTGTTTTTTTTATTAGAATAAATTTTTACTCTTACTAGATTTTTAAAGTTAAAAATTATATGCTATTAAAAACTTTCTATTTTTTTTAAATTTTTGTTTCACTGAAGTTTAAATTTTATAGTCTTTCTGTTTACAAAACAAATTTAATCTATGGCTGTCTTTGAATCCTAGACAATTTTAGCTGATTTGTTATAAATTCCTTACTAACACTCACTCACTGAAGTAATGTTTTTAGTATAAGGGGATATACAAAGAAATTCTTTACCTTTAATATACATAATACAGACACGCACATACATACATACATATACAGACACGTATACACGCACACAGACACATATACATATATATACACACATACATACGTACATTATATACATCATACATATATACATACATACACATACACATACATCTCCTCCATACGAACGTACATATTACACACTCGTACATATATATATACAAATACATTCATATATATATATATACATACAACACACTATATACGTACACACAAATTTCGTTCATACAAACATACGTACTTACAAACGTACAACACACTCATACATACATACAACACAATACACACATGCATGTATATACACACATATTTTTTATCTGTCTATCTATCTATCTATCTCTCTATATATGTGCAACTATGCATATAGATAGACAGATAGCGGTCGGTACCACAAGTTTCAGGTTCAAGTTCCGACGGTGCCATGGATGTTTGTAGCTGTTCGGAATTCACTTTAAATCGTAGATCCCCGTCTAATATCACTGTAGAGCGTTGGGCGAAGAGTTGATAACCCTACACCGTAAAAAACAACAACATATGTTTCAAAATCCGCCAGCAGGCAGACGGGGTTGGCCCACCAAGGGGTTGTTGCGCTAACAAAGAAGAATATATACATATATAATCAATAGGAATAATTCGAATGAAAACTAGTGAATCTTGTATAGTTATAAACATGAAATTCAAGGAGATGGGGGTGAAGTTCGGGGAGACAACGGAAGAGATGATATTCCGAAAGTTGTTAAAAGTGTCTGGCAGTCACAGCGAATGGATATCCAAAGCAAACCCTTCAAAGTGTTTCGATTAGTGGATTACGTGGAGTGGCAGATGGAGAAATTGTACACAGAAAAGAAATGATAAGTCAGTGATTAATTATTGTAAAAGGCAAGGAACAATAGCTATGAGAAAATATATGAATGCAAGTTTAATAGTATTAGTGCAACGACTGAATTTGTTAATTGCACTTCGGGAAATCAAGAACAACAAAACGAGTGTTATCTTTATATATATATATACGAGTATAATTCTTCTGTACGTGTGTTTGTCACTGAACTCCTCCTGAACGGCTCGACCGATATTTTTTGTGAGTGTTTGAGTGGGTCCCTGGACAGTTTAGATTCACAATTGGACCCGGTAGGTGGCATTGCAATATATATATATATATATATACACTCAAGAGCCAAAACATTATGACCACCTGTCAATAACGAGTTGACCCACCTTTGGCGCGCAACACAGATTCAACCCGCCTTGGCATGGATTAATACCACCACTTAATACCCGTTAAATACCACTTCCACCTGATAACATGCCTTCCACGTCATCCAGGCGAGTTCATTGCAAAATGTAGGGGTGGTCATAATGTTTTGGCTCTTGAGTGTATATATATTGCAGTGTTATATGCATAACAATATATGCAGTGCATATATTGTTATTATATGTATACATACATGTATACATTATATGTATATTTATACATATATATAATTCTTCTGTACTTGTGTTTGTTACCGAACTCCTCCTAAATTTCTTGACCGATTTTGGTGAAATTTTTTGTGGTGTTTGACAAAATAGGGAGAATGTTTTTATGCTATCCCTTTTGTTGTAAATCGCCACCAGATGATGGCGATTTACCAATAATATCGATTATTATATAACAATTCCTATACCGTTCAACCAATCGTTATGTGTTCAAGTATGGAAAATACGTTCGCGCTATCCACTTTAGTGTTACTTACCACCAGATGGTGCTGTAGTATTTCATCTTATATACCGTTCTAAAGATATTCATGAAAATGAGTATGAACATATATTGGAACATGGAGAATATATACGCGATATGTAGTTTTCTACAATGTATGTTTTTGTCAGGGCAACGTATGCCGGGTTCTGCTTTTTAGATAAAATATCACATTTGTCTATCTCTGGAAGAAAAAGTTTTACAATGAAAAGAAAGTACAAAGAAAGTTTTACAGTACAAAGAAAAACGTATACAATATATTTCTAACACTTTCGATCAATTATTGTTTTAATAGATATACTTCTTTACTTTTTTAATTTATATATTTTTTTTATAATCGAACTCTATTTCTTTGTTTCGTTTAACACGAAATTTTACTGGGAACAGTACGCGGAGGTTAATTGAACTGCTCTCACTTAGTAAACCATGAACGTGGGTAATGGTGCGAAGATTTCAAGTTCTCCGAGTATGTTGAATCCATTTGGCGAGGTCAGAAGTCTCAGCTGATTACCCATGAGTTGAATGGGAGTTTAAAGCAAGTGTTTAGTATGTGTATGTTTTACAACTCTCATCATTCAGAAAGTCTTCAACTCATATCGTGCTTTCCTCCCCGCCTTTTCGTCCTCAATCGATTTTGCTTTGGTAAATCGGAATTTTTTGATTTATCTAATTTCTATTTTATTATTAACCCAGCTCGCAGCTCATTGTTAGGTTCGAGTTCTGGCGGTGGCATGGATGTTTGTGAGTGGTTAGGAATTCACGTTAAACTGTAGATCCCGGTCTAATTAACCTAAAGTGTGTACAAAATGACCGTAGAGCGACAGACCAAACTAAACCAAAGCCGGCTCATTGTTAACGTGCGTAGCTAGTATGCCAGAGGAACGAGGCGATTTTTTTTTATTTTCTTTTTTAATACGCTTTTATTAGCTTCACCTGTATGTTTGCATGTTTGTATGTATGTATGTATGTAACGGACTTTTTCCCCTGGAGATCTGTTTCTCCTCAAATGCACTATTTAAGCTGCAAAGAAACATTTACAGGCATCTTTCAGAAAGAAAACAGTTGATTCTTTTTAATACTCTATTATATTAGTTTCACCTGAATGTTTAAAAAGTAAAAAATTAATTAATAGTTTAAAAAAACTTAAAAATCACGCTTTTAGAGTTAATCAAACTAAAAAGTAAAAAATAAATTAATAGTTTAAAAAAACTAAAAAACGCACTTTTAGAGTTAATCAAACTAAAAAGTAAAAAATTAATTAATAGTTTAAAAAAACAAAAACAAAAAAAAAAACACGCTTTTAGAGTTAATCAAACTAAAAAGTAAAAAATAAATTAATAGTTTAAAAAAAACTAAAAAATCACGCTTTTAGAGTTAATCAAACTAAAAAGTAAAAAATAAATTAATAGTTTAAAAAAACTAAAAAACACACTTTTAGAGATAATCAAACTAAAAAGTAAAAAATTAATTAATAGTTTAAAAAAAAAAAAAAAAAAAAAAAAAAACACTTTTAGAGTTAATCAAACTAAAAAGTAAAAAATTAATTAATAGTTTAAAAAAAAAAAAAAAAAAAACACGCTTTTAGAGTTAATCAAACTAAAAAGTAAAAAATAAATTAATAGTTTAAAAAAAACTAAAAAACTCGCTTTTAGAGTTAATCAAATTAAAAAGTAAAAAATAATTGTTAACATAAGAATAAAATGACTGAGGAGAAAATGAATGTCACTGTTCTAAAAGCGTGGGGGGCCTTTGTATGACATTTTAAAACTAACTCTGCATTTCGGAATGAAATCAGTGAAAAATTATAACGATTGATATCGAGCACTCCACGATTTTAGAACAGTGAAATTCATTTTCTCCTCAGTCATTTTATTCTTATGTTAACAATTATTTTTTACTTTTTAATTTGATTAACTCTAAAAGCGAGTTTTTTAGTTTTTTTAAACTATTAATTTTTCTCTCTACACCTCACCCCTGTGTCGTCATTAGACTTAGGACTAGTCCCCTAGTAGTTAGACTAGTCAGTGTAAAACGTCAGTGGGCCTCATGCAGCTCACAAACAGCCCATCAACGAGTGTTTTGGAAGGTCAGTGCCTTCCGGGAGGAGTTTTAGAGGTACTGCCCCAAATATATCTTGTAGTGGTGTTTGTGTCTTATATATTGTATATCTTGCATTGAATATATCTTTTTTCCTGGTTTTCTCCTTCCTACAGGAGAAAACCCAAAAAATTCTCACTAGCTGCCGGACTATCGATCAGAGAGGCTATATACATCCTACTATGGTCGAATATGAGGAGGCTCAATAGCGATTTTAATTACGTGTGTAAAACATCTAGCATTGGTAGTCTGGATGCTTGGTGAGAGTTTCAAATTTGAGTGAGATTTTTTAGTACGGGATACAATTTGCTTGCGAGCATGGTGCTATTTTTCAATACGAGACGCTGACCATTGGAGTTCAAATTTTTTCCGTACTGATGATAGAGATAAATCGTGATAAATGATAAATAACTACCTCCCTGGCACTACAGTCCATGTTGGACCATGGTCTCCCTAACAATACAACTCCAAAGGCGTCTGTCTCGAATTTCGATTTTCCAATTTGTAATCTTTAGGTTCTTCAGATCCTTTTCCGCTTCATCAATTCATCTTTATTTTGGCCTTCCCCTTTTTTTTTTCTTTTTTTTTCTTTGGCCGTGACACTTTCCCTTGAAAAACTTTATACCTCTGATATCGTCCATTCTCTCTACTATATGTATTGAAGCCAACGGCCGTACCATGCTGAATATACCGGTTCTCGTTAGATCACCGAAGTCAAGCATCATTGGGCGCGGTCATTACTTGGGAGGGTGACCACATGGGAACACCGCGTGCCGTTGGCAAATTTGGGACCTGAATGGCCGAGTGTCTAGCGCTCTGGCGCTCGGTGCCACAGGTTTCGGGTTCGAATCCCGGCGGTGCCATGGATGTTTGTAGTGGTTCGGAATCCACTTTAAGCCGTAGGTCCCAGTCTCCTATCACTGTAAGAGCGTCACGGAGCAAAAGTCAGGCTTCTACCTACGGGTGCTCCATCACAACAGAAGCTGCTTCCTTCCCCTTCAATCATGAGCACGTATGGGCTCGTGGGCTTGGCCAGTCAAGTGGGATAAGAAACAACAACAACAACAATATGTATTGAATGATAAAGAATTGCAGAAGTGGTAAAACCTTCAGTGGGCTCTAGAAAGAAAATGCGATACGTAGAGAATTAATAAAATACTCTATTCTACAAAAATAGAAAGTTGGGGCAAACATCGCCTATCTATTTCGTACTACAATTGGCGCTTCATCGTCCCTTGACTCTTTTTACCTGCACACATTTATTTAGCAAAAGAAAACATGTTACAAAAGCAATTCTGAGAAATGCCTATTTCTCTAATCATAAATTTATTTACCTATTGCGCCTACTTGTTACAATTATTTAACTTCTGTTTTTTTTATTATTATTATATTGTGTGTCTAATTCTCAGTGTACTGCAGTGCGGGACGGATATCCCATGAGTAATCTAGTGGGAGGGAGTAATCTCATGGATGGAGATAAAACAGCAGCTTCTGTTGTGTTGGACCATCAGTAGGTAGAAGTTTGGTTTGCTACGTGTTGCTGAAGAACCACCTAAAATAGTTCCACTTTTTCACTTGTTTTTTGTTTCTTGTTTTTCGCTTGTTCACTTTTCACTTGTTTTTTTATAGAATTATTTGGAATTCTACTGTTTTTATATACATAATCTGATTTCTTTTTTCAGTTTTGAACTACAACTGATGAACGTAATTTTTTGCCTTCATATGATGTATTCTCTGACGCTCGGTGCCACAGGTTTGTGGTTCGAGTCCCGGCGGTACTATGGATGTTTGTAGCGGTTCGGAACTCACTTTAAACCGTAGGTCCCAGTCGAATATGACTGTAGAGCTTTTACCCTCTGGCTGACGACCCTACACCGTAAAAAGAAAACATCTCCTGTCTCGAATTCTGCCAGTAGACAGACGGTCTTGGTCCATCATGGGGTGGGGGCTGTTTCGCCACTGATGATGATGATGATGATGTACTGATTCTTTTTCTTTCTTCGTGTGTTTAAAATTGCTGTTTTGCGTTTTGTTCTTAATTTAAATCTAGCATTATATTAGCATTTGCGTAATATGTCGGAGAAAACCCGGAAAATTCCCACCAGGTAGTTCAACTAACGAGGCAAGATGCTGAACATCACAGACACTGTCGAATCTGCTCTTTTTTGAAACAGCGTCTACAACAAAGCTCTACTCAAAGTCTCAGCTGTAATGCTCACCAGCTGCGTATGTTGCCACTAAGCCACGAGTCGTCTTTTATTATTATATTTTGTATAATAAAACTTTACTAAATGTTCATATGAAATGAATAATTTGTTTAATCGCTCTTTTGGAAAAAGAACGATTGAAACAAACAGAAGACAAAGAAACAACAAACTACTAGACACTTCTTTTTTGCAAGAAGAATTAGAATTACACTTATTTAGCAAATAAATTATATATTTATCATGTTTTTTTTTTTTTTTAATTTCATTAAAAATATGACTCACCTAAGTCAACTTGCAACTTCTAATCTGTTATGTTATATTTAGGACAACTTATACATAACATAATTTTTAAAAGTAAAGTGAAATCAAACGTAATCAATAAACGTCGCGGACTTTATTCTTTTTTCCTGCAAAAAGAAGCAGAAACACTGCTATAAAATTAACTTGTCGTCTGACAAGAAACAATTTTTTCAATTCCTTCTATTAATTCACACTCTCCCTATATATATCTTGTTCAAATTTTCAATCGTTCATAAAATACTTTTTATTCATCCACTCAAGTTCAAATACATTTTTTTTTAACTTGTAGTGGATGACACTAGACGTTAATACAGTTTTTCAAATATTAATTCATTAATTAAATTTAATTAATTAATTTTAGGTTTTTTTTAGATTTAAGTTGCATGTATCTAATAATAGATGTAAGAGAAAAATTTCAACTTTATTTGTAACGGATTTTCTGCAATATAGTGAATAAAAATTAGGAATTGACGTTAAAAATTTTTTATATATATTACTTGTTGATTAAATGCTTCGAAAGACAAAAAATTGACAGCAAGAAAAATAAAAGTTTAAATTATTTGTGGCTATTGTATTTTCAATAATGTATTGTATTTTAACAAACTATAATTTGTGTTAATTATGAAATAAAATTCCTATAATGTTTGTAATAGAATTTTTCTTTCTCCTGCGACAGCTTAATTAGCATCTACAAAAATAAATAAATATAAAAAAAAATATTAAAAAAAAACCCATTATTGTTTTGAAATAACATTTACTGATTGAATAATTTCTAGAACAGTTTTTCTGAAAATTTTTATTTACTTACAAAAAAGAATTGGTATCTAATAATTGACATCACTGTCAATATTTTAATTCTGTTCCACGTAAAAGGTTTTTTTTTTACTATTTCGATAAATTTATAAAAAATAAATAAATAAAAAATACGCGAAATTAAAATAAAGAGGAAAAAATGGTAAATAATAATCAATGAGAGTTGAAATAAGTAATAGTTCTTTTAAAAATCTAATAATACCATTTAATGTCCTTCATGGAATTATAAATAAATCGAAGAAAATATCAATTTAAAAATTGTACGTTCTTAGGAATTATTTATTTAAAAAGTGCCATATTTGACGGGAAAAAAATTATCCCAACAACAGTTATTCTCGAAATTTTTAATTATGTAGAGAAAAGGAATTTGTATTCAATAATTGACATCAATGTCATCATTTTAGTTCTATTCCATGTAGAATAATTTTTTTTTTACTATTTAGAAAAATTTATTAAAAAATAAATAAAGAAAGAAAGAATAAAAAATATGCTAAATTAAAACAAAGAGGAAAAAATGGCAAATAATATTTGGAAATGATTGTTGAAATAAGTAATAGTTCTTTTAACAAGTAATATAAAAAAAAAAATTTTAAGTCAATTCCTACTTTTTTTTTCACTATATTGCAGAAAAGTCCTTTACAAATAAAGTTGAAATTTTCCTTTTACATCTGGCGCCATCTATTATTAGATACATGCAACTTAAATCTAAAAAAAACTAAAATTAATTAATTAAATTTAATTAATGAATTAATATTTGAAAAAACTGTATTAACATCCAGTGGATGAATAAAAAGTATTTTATGAACGATTGAAAATTTGAATAAGATGTGGAGAGTGTGAACCAATAGAAGGAATTGAAAAAAAAGTGCCATATGTGACGGGAAAAATTATCCCAACAACAATTATTCTCGAAATTTTTATTTACTTAGAGAAAGGAATTTGTATTCAATAATTGACATCAATGTCAATATTTGAGTTCTATTCGAAGTAAAAGATTTATTTTAATGATAATTTTTTTTATTATTTAAATGAATTTATTAAAAGAATAAAGAAAGAAAGAATAAAAATACACGAAATTAAAATAAAGAGGAAAAAATAGTAAATAATATTTGGGAATGATTGTTGAAATAAGTAATAGTTTTTTTAAAAAGTAAAAAGAAAAATTTCCGAATTTTCATTTAATACCCTTCATGGAATTTATAAATAAATCTAAGAAAATATCAAATTAAAAACTTCATATACTTAGACATTATTTATTGAAAAAGTGCGATATATTTTGGGAAAAAAATCATCGTAACGATAGCGATTGAAAAATAATAATTTAAAAAAATTTCTTTTAGGGAAAAACAAAAAAAAAACCTTAACATTTATCGGAACTTTTTAAGTGCTGCCAATTTTTTTATTGCTAATAATTTTAAATATTTTATTGCAGATGTATAATTGATCTAAAAATTTAATTTTATTGTGTGTCTGTAAGTTGTACTTATAAACAGTATATATTTTTATTTATAATTTATACAAATCTGAAATTTTTAATAATTGATTTGAATTGTAACTATTTTATTCGGTGGAAATTCTAATTTCTGAAAAAATAAAATTCTATCATTTGAAAACATAATTGTATATATGTATATCTATTGCTGTTGTTGAAAAACAAAGAATATAAAAATAATAACAACAATAAATGTATTGTACAAAAGTTCCACTAGATGGCGCAGCATATCAAATGCTGACATGAAGTAAACATATTTTTGAATTCAAAATTTTTAAATGTAATCCTTTTTTAATTTAACCTACTTTCTTTAAAACTGAAATAGTAAAGTGTTATTGTTAGCATATTGTTAAAATACATATTTTAAAACATTCTTAAACTTATATAGCTTTAGTATCTAATTGATAAATAAATATCAGTAGGATATATATTCGATTTTTTTTGTCTATAACTTTGATTTTAATTATTTATTCTTCATTTTCTATGTGAAAAACATTAATTTTTCACGAGTACAATTCTCAGACATTTCTAATTTGAGCTGTAAAAAATATGTAATATATCCAAATACATTATTTGTAAAAGCAATTGGATTCATAAATTACTGTATAAAAAGTTATGAAAAAAATCCCCAATTAAATCTTATTAATTATGAGAATTAAGATGTTTCCTAAAATTTTAAACAGGCTTATTAAAATATTTCTTTATTGAATAATAAAGTTAATGTAATCAGAAGAATTTTAATATATTGGGGTTTTAAATATATGCATTTTATTTCATACATTCAGTGAGTTTTTTTGTAAAAGAACATATAATTCGACTTTTAATCTGAATAAAAATTCAAGTCTAAAACGCAAATTAACAAAACTAATTTAATAACCCATTAATTAATTATTATTAATTAATTAATTATTAATTACGTAATTATTTATCAATTACTAAATTTAGTGTTGTTATTTATTTATTGTTAATTAATTACTTATTGTTTAGTAATTAATTATTAATTATTTAAATTATTCATCAATTACTAACTTTCTTGCTGTTATTTAATTATTCATCAATTACTAAATTGATTGCTGTTATTTAATTATTCATCAATTACTAAATTGATTGCTGTTATTTAATTAATTCATCATCAGCATAAGTGGCCCAACAGCCCCTTGGTGGACCAAGGCCGTCTGCCTACTGGCAGGTTTCTAGAGAGGAGATGTTTCGTTTTTTACGGGGTAGGATTGTCAGCCCTACGCACAACGCTCTACAGCCATATTAGACAGGGACCTTCGGTTTAAAATGGATTCCGAACCACTACAAACATCAATGGCACCGCCGGGACTCAAATCCGAAACCCGTGGTCACTCCGCTAGTCACTCGGCCATCAGGCCCCATTTAATTAATTAATTAAAGAAAAGAAAGAGCCAATATAAAAATTCCTTTAATTTTATTTTGGAATTATTTTCATAATTTTTTAAAAATGTAATTTGATTTAAGTTTTATTAATCATTACTATTATTATTATTTTTTATAGTGATAAATAGGCAAAAACTAGGAAATCAACAGAAAATGAAAAGGAATCAAATTCTTTTTATAGTACAAAGCAAAATTCAGCTTCAAGAATTAAAGTAGGAAAAGAGTTTACCTAATTTAACTCATGAAAAGAAATTCTTGTATATTATTTAAATTAAATTTTGGGGTAATTACTTTAAGAGGTTCTTTACTCCTTTTAAGGTCGTTAAGCGAATCTCAAAACTTCCTGGGTCGTAGTTCAAGACTACTTTTATTTTAATTCTTTAGGAAGTATGGTGTAATTGCCAAAGAGAAGCGTTGAAGAAGAGTAAAAAAAAAAATAGAGTTCCAACATTTGATGCATATATCTCAATTCTTACTATTAGCTCACACACTCCCTATATATATCTTGTTCAAATTTTCAATCGTTCATAAAATACTTTTTATTCATCCACTCCAGTTCAAATACATTTTTTTAAACTTGTAGTGGATGACACTGGATGTGAATACAGTTTTTCAAATATTAATTCAGTAATTAAATTTCATGAATTAATTTTATTTTTTTTAAATTTAAGTTGCATATATCTACCAATAGATGGCGCCAGAGAAACTTAAAAAAATAAATGAAAATTATTTATAAAGGACTTTATGCAATAGAGTGAAAAAAAAAAAAATAGGAATTGACTTAATTTTTTTTTTATATATTACTTGTTTTTGTAGTAACCTTGGTATAATCTGACCACCAACTATAATCTGACTTAATAAATAGTTTAAATAATTGACAAGCAGTCAATTTGGGCAGATTCGAAAATCGGGAGCGGGATCATAGGGAAAAAATATAATTTAGGAGGGATTTTAATTGTAATAAAAAGAGTTCATACATTTACAAACGATGTCAAAAGTTTATCGAAAAATTATTTTTACTTAAGATATAAATTAATATTTATATTTAGCAAAACCATGATTTTTTTTAACCTTTTAGTTAAATGTCTATAAACTATAAAATTACCTCATCATATCCCGGAAATGGGGGGGGGAATTTTTAAATAATTTAATGAAGTAACACAGAAAAAAAAAAACCAAATATTGTCATATCCGGTGGAAAGTATTTTAAAACGGAAATTAAATAAGTTATACATATATAAATACATATTATTAAATACTTTAGACATGAACAACATTTTTTTGAACATGTTTTGATAAAAATAAAAACCTTTTTATGTTAATTCAGAATAAATGTTATTACTTTTAACTTACAAATATTAAAAGAACAATTTTGTTGTGTACATTTTGTTAGGTCAATGACCCAAAATGTCTTAGACCTTAATGAGTTTCGAATGTTTTCGAAACGCAGGTCAGATTATTTTATTCCAGCCCTTATGCATTTGAGATACTAAAAGAAGGAAAGAAAGAAAGAATGGAAAAAGACAACACTACTTTCAAGGCACTCAAAAAACTTTTTTTCACAAAAATAAGGATGAAAATCTTTTATCCTTTGCATAAAATTCTTGCTTCTGTGACTTATGGAAGAAAGACTGTTCTGGGAAAGAATAGAAAGAAAAGATATATATTTATTTTACGCAATTAAAATTGAAAGAAATTTGCAGTCGGGTCTGGGTTTTTTTTTTTTTTTTTTTTTTTTTTTTTTTTCCCCTTCAAGAAAAAAAAAAATGTTAGCACACAGAGTAAAAATAATGATTTTTTTTTTCTGGTACCATAGCATCCTGATAAACAGCATTGTTATGCTTTAGAATTAAGGCAGCTTGGTTCTAATAAATAAATTCATAGAATTGAAATTGTAGCCACTTTCGCGTACTAGGATAAAGTTTTAAAAAACATGTTTGATATAGGTTGCTATGGATACTCCTTTGAAAAAATTATAAAAATTGAAATTAAACAACAAATAGTTTTTTTATAGGAATTAAATTTTATTATTAATAAGGAAAACAATAAATAAATTATACTGAACAAATAAATATAAATAATGAATGAACAATAGTTATTAATAATTGTAAAAAATTAAGCGCCATCGTATCATGGTATACAAGATAGTGAGAAAACCGGGTTGCCTTATATGGCAACTTTTCGCTCGTTTGGCGATAAATTTCTTTGTCCCCTAAACTGCGATTTGCTGATAGCGCTTTACGAAAACTACATAGATGTGCCACTGAAATGGCAAGGACAGATTAAAATACCTAGCATTGGAAGACACAGAAAAAATTACATAAATGCGTAGACAGCAAATTACGACTTATAAAATGGAAATTATTAACATTTATTTTAACATTTTTGAATATTTAATTAAAATAACATATCGAACCCATAAGGTAGAAGCCTCTCTTTTTCCTTCATTACAGCAATTTATGCTGATGATACTGCCATTTTTGTCGAAACAAAAACCCTAAATATCTTGCCTGCACATTAAACAAACACCTAAATGGCCTTTCTAATTGGTATGGAAGACTGCTCTTAACATTAACAAAACCGAAGCGGTCTTCTTCAGCAAGAATCAAAAATATTAAAAAACCATCCATCTACCTCAAAAACCAACTTATCTATTGGAAATCAGAAACAAAATATCTTGGAATTTATCTTCATAAACATCTAAATTGGAATTTTCATTTTAACTATGTCAAACAAAAATACAGAAGAAACATTAGAAGACTCCCCCTTATAGCAAGAAACTCGAGCATGAGTAGACATAATAAACTTCTGATTTTCACCTCTATGCTTCGTCCTCTCCTCACCTATGCTTGCCCGGTATGGGCCTATGCTGCTAATCATAATACTAAAATCTTGGAAGCTCAACAAAATATGACTATTAGACAAATAACGAATGCCAACTGGTTCATGAGAAACGATGATATTCAAAGAGCTATCTCACTGCTACCTCTCAAGAAGTACTGGAGAAAACTTGCAGAAATATTCTTCAGTAATATTGACAACCACCAACATCTGGCCATTCAAGAGATCGAACAATATGAATCGCACTCTAATTTTAAAAGACCTAGGAATATTCTGCTCTAATCTACCTAAATTAAATTTTAAAGTGTCGGACTTTTTCAACTCTCACGATTTCCTTTAATCTCTGGGCATTGCCAATGTTTTCATTCTTTTATGTTTGTCACCACCGGAGATGAGGCCCCTGACGGGGTCAGTGAGCTCCAATAACCTTCAACATCTCTCTCTTCCTTCTCTTCCCCGACAAGTAACAAATGGCACAACGAAAACATCAAAAAAGTCCACAAAATAATTTCTGATAACCGTAAAGTGAAGTTGATTGAGATAGCTGAGGCCCTAAAGGTATCAAAGGAACGTGTTGGACATATCGTGAATGAATATTTGGATATGCGAGAGCTCTGTTCAATGTGGGTGCCGCGCAGAGCTCACAATCACCCAAAACAACAACGAGTTGATGATTCTAAGCAGTGTTTGGAGCTGTTCAATCTTAATCGACAGTCAGCCGAGTGGACTGCACGTGATGAACACTAAAAAGGCTATAACTCACATGCTAATAGTGCAACAGTTGTCAAATTTATACACGTGTCTTTTGAAGGGTAGGGTTAACTAAAAATTATATAGATTTAATACTAGTAGCCCCATCTATGTTTCAGCCTACGAACTTTTCAGTCCACCTGTTATGAACCTCAAGTTTTCGATGAACCATATTCAGCATTATTTTCATAAAATAATTTAGATTTATAACTCATTTAAAAAATGAGAATTAATCTAAATTATTTGACTTTACAAACTTTAAGACTGACGTAATAGTTAAGTATATCTACAAAAAATTTAAAACTTTTGTTTATTGCTGTATCCAGAATTAAATAATAATTAACGTATTCAATTTTTTAATAAAAATAATTTTAAAAATAAACTACTTGATAATATAAATAAACACTCCTAAATACATTAATTTAAAAGAAAACTTCCAATTTGTGGATTTGCAAGAAATAAATTAGATTTATGACTCATTTAAAAAATGAAAAAATCAACTTTTTAAGACTGACATAATAGTTAAAGATATCTACAAGAAATTTTAACTATTTTTTGTTGTTGTTGATGTATCCTGAGTTATATAGTAAAAATATTCAATTATTTAATAAAATAATTTTAAATAATAAACTTCTTGATAATATAAAGAAATCCTTTTAAATACATTAATTTAAAAGAAAATTTCCAATTTGTGTATTTTCAAAAAATAGATGAGATTTATAATTCATTTAAGAATGAGAAAACAAACTTTAAAACTAACATAATAGTTAAAGATATTTGCAAGAAATTTTAAAAAAAAAAAATTTTGGTTGTTGTATCCAGAGTTCTATAGTAAAAGTATTAAATTATTTAATAAAAAAATAAACTACTTGATAATAAAAACAAACACTAAATAATAATTTAAACACTGAATGCTGTTAATATAAACAAACACTGAAATACATAAATTTAAAAGAAAAGTTCCAATTTGCGTACTTACAAGAAATAAATTATATTTATAAAATTTAATTTATAAAAATAAGAAAATAAATTATTTAAATAATTTTAAAAAATTTTAATTATTGATTATTTCAAATTATTTTTAAAGAATTTTTAAATTATTATTCATTATTTATATATTATTTAATATTTAAAATTCAATTAATTCATTTTAATTTAAAATTAAAATTTTAAATATTATTCATTATTTAAAATTATTTTTAAATAATTTAAAATTATTATTTTTATTATATAAAAATTATAATTATCATTATTTAAAAAATGAGAACTTTAAGACTGACATAACAGTTAAGGATATCTACAAGAAATTAAAAATTTGTTGTGGTTATTGTATTCAGAGTCGTATAATAAAAATAGTTAATTTATTTAACAAAACTAATTAAAAAAATAAACTATAAATAAACACTCTTAAATACATTAATTTAATCCCAATTTGTGTATTTGCAAAAAAATGAATTAGGAGCATCAATTAAATCACAGGAAATCTTTTTTTATCAAACCAAAGGAACGTTTACGTATTTCTATATTTAGACCAATTAATCTATGATTAATTCGAATTCGAATCCTCAATGCGCAGCAGACGATAATTAAGTTGAAACCGAATCATAATAATTGCTTTGTTTTTCTACTCTACTGATTTTTTTTTTTTTTTTTTTTTTTTTTTTTTTCTTTCTCCTTAAGGTCCAGCAATAGAAGAAAAGCACAAGGAAATCATTGAAAGAAAAAGACTCTGCTAATATCCTAAAGCGAATGTGTTAAAAATAACGATA
Organism: Caerostris darwini; assembly: GCA_021605075.1. Taxonomy (NCBI): domain Eukaryota; kingdom Metazoa; phylum Arthropoda; class Arachnida; order Araneae; family Araneidae; genus Caerostris; species Caerostris darwini. Next base: position 202,055 of record BPLQ01006875.1, on the reverse strand, counting down.
ATATCATTTTCTCTTCCGTTACGTGTTAGCGTATGATACGTATCTTTCTGAACCATTTAACTAATTGGCATGTCTGGTATACAAAGCAAGTGGAACTGAATATAGCAAAGCGAGAGAACTTCCTTTACTGACCTCATTGTAATGCTTTTGTCCACTTGGAAGTTGTTCTAGCGTAGAAAAAAAAAAGAATTGTTTTTTTTTTAATATCCTCCTACAAATTTGGATTAAATGTCTTACCTGTGTAATTATTTCATTCCATATCAAGTTATTTATATCACTTATTTTTATTTTTATTATTATTATTATTATTATTATTTTCGTTCTTTTGAAAAGTTTCAGGATGTTTGTGTCCATTTTTTCACTCTTTTAAATTTTATGTTATGAGTGTTTTTTTATATGACAAACGATAATAAAGATGGCGCCAAAACTTAAAAATAATTGCTTAATTAGACAAAAATTAAATTAAATATTAATTATATCATTCCATATCAAGTTATTTATATTACTTACTTTTTTATTTATTTTTATTGTTATTATTTTCATTCTTTTGAAAAGTTTCAGGATATTTGTGTCAATTTTTTCACGCTTTTAAATTTTATGTTATGAGTGTTTTTTAATATGACAAACGATAATAAAGGTGATGCCAAATAATTGCTTAATTAAAAGAATTTAAAGTAAATTAAATTAAAAGTTAATTATTTCGTTCTATATGGGGTTATTTATATAACCTCATTTTTTCCATTTTTGAAAAAATTGTTTGGAAATTTAATTTTGAAGTATTTGTGTCAATTTATTCACCCTTTTAAATTTTAAGTTATGAGTATTCCTTCTATTAGAAGAGATAATATAGGTGATGCCAAAACCCAAAAAATAATTGCTTAATTAAAAAAACTAAAGTAAATTAAAGTAAAAATTAATTATTTAGTTCTATATCGAGTTATTTATGTAACTTTTTTTCTATTTTTTGAAAAGTTGTTTGAAAATTAATTGTGAAGTATTTGTGTCAATTGGTTCACACGTTATGAGTAGGGTTTTTTTTTTTTTTTTTTTTTTTTTTTTTTTTTGTTAATACATGCAACTGATTTCATCAACATCTACACTTTTGAAATTTTTGTTATTTTTCATTTTATAATTTTATTAAATAAATAATTCTTTTTTTTTAAAAACAAGGACATTTATTTATCTATTTTTCTTATTAACTCAAAGGGCATGAGACCACCGCTATGTTTCAACATTTTACAATGAAGGAGCTAGTGGCCAAGCATCTCCGTATTAATTTACAATAAGAGACGTTATGAGTATTTCTTGTATTAGAAAAGATAATAAAGGTGATGCCAAAACCTATAAGTAATTGTTTAATTAAAAAAAAATAAATTGAAGTAAATTAAATTAAAAATTAATTATGTCGTTCTATAGCGGGATATTTACATAACTTTTTTTTTTTTCATTTTTTGAAAAGTTGTTGGAAATTTAATTTTATAGTATTTGTGCCAGTTTATTCACATGTTATGAATATTTCTTGTATAAAAAGAGATAATAAAAGGGATGCCAAAACCTAAAAGTAATTCCTTTTTTTTATTGAAGCAGTTCTATTTTTAGGTCAGTTAAATATAAAGAGTTAATGCACTGTTTTAATGATGTGTTAAATAAAAAAACATTTTTCTTCCCTTTATATTCACCATAAAATGAAATAGAAAATTTTAAACCTTGCTGTCAATGAGAAAAACATAAATTTTATATATATACATATTTATTTATTTATTTTTTAAATCTTGGTGTACTAAATCCACAATGAGGCTTATTAGGAAAAGTTCAATGTACCAAAATTGTTACCTAAAATTCTATGTCTTGTCATCATCATCATAACTCGCTCGATATCCCAGTGGCTTTGGCCTTCTTTAAAAGTAGAAAAGGAGATGGATATATAATATATAAATGTATATTTCTTTTAATTTGCCTCGGACCGTTAAATTAAAATTCTATCCGCGGACCAGACAGAACCTTCCGGCGGGCCGTAGTTTGCCTATCCCTGGTCTAAACAGTCGACCCATCTCTTTTTCGGTCTTCCCCTTGGTCGTTGTCCAAAAGGGAATTGCATTGAATTTCATTCATTTTCATTTTTTCATTTTTTATTTTCATCTATCACTTTCCATTCTCATGAGATCTCTGTTCAGTTTAATAAATTTTAGAATGTCAATATCTCTAAAAAGTTTGTAAAGTCCAAAATTACCTTTCGATTACCTAATTACTGCATTACTAATCGGTCGATACTCTATGTCTTGTCAGGAATTCGAATTCACTTTAAAGACGAGAAAATGATTTATTAACCTCTATATATAACTGAAAACGCATTGCATTAGTTTGTGCGTTAATTATTATGAACAGCGTTTAAAAATATTTTTTATGCGAATTCTTTTACAAATACTATAACTTTAATTATATTTCAAAGCAGATATTTAAATATCTTATTAAAGAAGCTATAAGTTCTTAATTAAGCTATAAGCACTTAATTAAGAACTTATAGCTCGTCAAGCAAGCTATAAGTTCTTAATTAGCAATTATTGATAAAAAAAATTTCGTTTAATTTTTAGAACTAAGCATTTATAGCGGTAGATGAAGAGGGACATACTCTCATACGTATTTGTTACCTCAAGCTCTATACAAGTATTTCGTAAATAAAATATAAAATTAAAACTAATTATCTAACTCATGCGATCTCGTTAAAATTGAAAAGATTTCACTTAAATTTATTTAGTGATTTTTATTTGTAGCTTTCAAGGAAAATACCCTGACTCGTGGCTCAGTAGCAATGAACATTAGGACTGAACAATGACTCGCCGCTAACGAACATTAGGACTGAGGTTCAATCCGCTGGCTGCTCCATTGTAGGCACTGTTTAAATAACGAGGAGACTCGATGGCGTTTGTCATGTACAGAATCTGATCTCGTTAGTCGGATTATCTGGTAGAGGTTTTTTTTCCATGCGATACGCAAATGCGGGGTTGTTCCCCCTAAATATCCTCCGGAGGGCACTGCCCTCCTTCTTCAGCGACATGGAGACAAGTCAGACTTCTACCTATGGGTGCTCAATTACAACAAATGCTACCCTCTCTTTTTTCCCTCCTTGAGGGAAAAGACAACAACAACAAGGAGAAAGTATTATGTTAACATAATTGCTTTCTCCCTAAAATTATTCTTCAAATGCACAAAAATTTTTGAAAAGACCCGCATTATTTCACAAAGAATAATTATAATAGACCATAATTATAACAGATGAGATTTTTAAAAATATCTTTAGCTATTATTTATTATTATAATTCTAACAAAGTTTTGTCAACCAAAAGTTTACATATTTTTAAAACAATCGCGTTTAAAAATAGGTTAATATAAGCAATAACTAATATAAATAATAATTTAAATGTAAATTTAATTAAAATAATTTTATTCAAAATCACTTAAGGAAATCATTATACTATGTGATTCATGTTAATGATTCCATAACAAATTAGCTTACTTAATCATTGACATTGTATCAGTCAAACTCCACTGACTAATACATAGTATTAGTCAAATTTTATTGAATAACACATTGTAATAGTCAAACTTTATTGACTAATGCAATGCAAAGTGATTCGTCGTTGATCTAGAATTGAACTGACTTGTGAAAAACATATCGGATTTCCTCAGTATAGCACAAATGGCGCCCGCCCTGGCTTTTGATATCACAGACTTTCAGGTTGGAATCCTGGCAGTGGCATGAATAATTGTTAGTGGTTCGGAATCCACTTTAAACAGTAGGTCCCAGTCTAATTAGATCTAGTGTAAAAAAATTGACTGTAGAGCGACAAACTAAACCGAACTTCATTATAGGTTGGCCGCGGACAGTATATAAAAAAAAAGTACTTAGAAAGTTATTTAACATATAAATACAGTTTGCTTCATTGTACATCATAAAAAAAAAAAAAAAAGTACGGTATATTGGAAAAAGCAAATAAGGAATTTGATTTGTATTATTGCGCAATTTAATAATTGTTTTAGTTTCTGGTTCGATTTATGTAGTAACCCAATATACAAATGATAAATCATATTTTTTTTTTAGTATTTTTTTTAATCATATATTTTTTTTTTCATACTTGTAGAACATCAGTAGTGTTTGTGTTCCATTTATATATGTAGGGAACATTCACACTGATTGGCTATGAGGGAAAATTTTAAGAATAGCTGCTCAAGATATCCGGGATTATGAGAGAAATTCGGAATACTCTCATGAGACAGCCTGACTATCCACGTGAGATGTGTTCACATACATTGTCACAATCGCCATTGAGTCTCCTTGTTTCTGAGGCTGGGAGAGTGTAGCGTACTCCGATGGCGGATTAAAATGTGTGGCTTCCTGCATGTTAGGTGAGCATGTTTCCTGTAGGACATGAATAAGGCAGGTAAATGGATTTATATAACTATTTTTTTATATTCATGCCTAAAACCATGTCTCGAACCCGAAACCAGTGACACCGAGCATTATTATATATATCAACGCTGGGCATCACAGGTTTCATATATATATATATATATATATATATAAATATATATATATAATAACGCTAGGTGTCAAAGGTTTCGAATTCGAATACCAGTGGTGCCACGGATGTTTTAGTGGTTCGGAATCCACATTAAATCGTAAATCCCGATCTAATCTCTCTCTATATGTATATAATAAATTATGAAATATCATAAAAATTGTATAATTTTTCCTGTCTTTATCTTTAATTAAAATCTGAAATATTTCCAAAAAAATAATAAATAATTTTAATTCAAATAAACATAGCAAGAAATGTCTATACATTCTCAACTAACAGTAACCCATTGAAACTGTGTTATGAATAATAGTTTTGAATCTTCAAAGAGTTAGTTGAAGGAAAAAATATATAGTTATACAGTAAATTAAATAATTTAGTTTTGAATACTGAAAACAGACCAGATTATTGAATGATTATAAAATAATCAATGCCAAAACTTTACAAAATGCTTATTTCTTAGTTCACCAGCTTTTAGCAGTCTTTCATTAACTGATAAATTAACCCTTGACGATTATTTATTGAATCTCTTAAAACGTTATTTTAAATGTGCCATGCCATGGTTACTAGAAACAGATCAGCCTATTGAATGATTATAAAATAATTAATGCCAAAACCTTACAAAATACTTATTTCTTAGTTCACCAGCTTTTAGCAGTCTTTCATTAACTGATAAATTAACCCTTCACGATTGTTTATTGAATCTCTTTAAAATGTTATTTTAAATGTGCCATGCCACTGTTAAGAGAATTGATAAATATTTATACAAGCTAATTGAAAACCTTTTTAAGAAAGTTACAGAAATGTTTGTTGGTGTTAAAACAATGCGTTTCTTTTCATCGATGAAAAGTTCAAGGATTTTCCAGCTTTCTACCACCGTATCCTGGTTCTTTTATTTGTAGAGTGAACAATGAATGGACAACATCAGTCTCATTCACTGACAGCCATGCAAAACACATTTCCAATTATCTGGCTCATCTGACCTTTCTCACAGAAGAAGGTGAAGTAGACAGCTTCTTGATGAGCAGGAATAAAAGGCGGCCATTTTGGTAGCTGGAATTCTGTTCTTCTTTTTCAGTTTCAGACAATGACAGGTTTTTAAATTGCTGCAATTGGTACATTTCAATTTGATTGCACGGAAAGGTTATATTAGGTATAGATCATAGCTACTAATTTCGGTGAGAATAATCGGCAAAATTATTGTAATTGGTTCATTTCATTATGATTGCACGGAAAGGCCATATTAAGAATACAGATACTGACAGGTTTTTATATTGTTATAAATGGTACACTCCAATATGATTGCACGGAAAGGCATATTAAGAATTCAGGCAATGACATGTGTTTGATGAAATTGGTACATTTCAATATGATTGCACTGAAAGGCCAATATTAAGAATTCAGACAATGATAGGTTTTTAAATTGTTGTAATTGGTACATTTCAGTATGATTGCACGAAAAGGCCATATTAAGAAATCAGACAATGACAGTTTTTAAATTGCTGTAATTGGTACATTTCAATATGATTGCACGGAAAGACCATATTAAGAATTCACCAATGGCAGGTTTTTAAATTGTCATTGGTACATTTCAGTATGATTGCATGGAAAGGCCATATTGAGGATTCAGACAATGGCAGGTTTTTAAATTGCTGTAATTGTTACATTTCAATATGATTGCACGGAAAGGACATATTAGGTTTAGATTAAAGCTACTAATTGAAAATAATTGGCAGAATCAGTGAGAATAATCGTCAAACTTATTGTTATAGAATGCAGGAACTTTGATATTAGAGAGTTTTTCCATACCGTATTTTTATCATCCGATATTTTTTCCTCCCTATAGCGCGCATGCTCATATGAAATTGCGCATGCGTATCTGTAATAATGTTTTCTATGAGCATGCGCACTAGGGAGGAAAAAATATCGGAACGATAAAAATACGGTATGCAAAAACTCTCTAATATCCGACCAACTGTCGTGTAGTAACCAAGTCAGTCGGTAATTGGGGAGAAAGGTAATTTCAGAGGGACTTTAATTACAATAAAAATAATTTAAATTTTTAATTATTACATTGCATAATATCAATAAAAAAATTAGATGAAAAAAATTTTACAATAACCATCAAAATTTTGACTTTTGAAATTGGTTTTATATATTTGATTAGTACTCCTAAACTCGATCGATTCGTATCGATTTGTCCGTTTCCAAATTTAAAATCGGATGTTTACCTTTACGCCTGGTAGAATTATATAAGTTCATAAGCCTCTAGAACAGCAGTCATGTAGTAGATTCAATGTTATTCAAGTTGTAGCACGAGATGTACTTTTATTATGCCACCATAATTCCCATAGGTAGCATCTGATATAGAACCCCTTTATTTATATAGATGTATCTCAGAGAGGCTTTTTCGAGGGCCTAATGTAATGTATCTAGAGTTCAAAAATTATGCTATGCAAAACATTGCTTTAAAAAAATTGGCTCAGTCGAAACTGTGACAGAAGGAAAGATGATCCCAGAAGACAGTACTTCCTATGACGTACGAAAATATGAACTAAAATTATTTCTACTAGAAAAGTACAAATACTATCCATTCACTGATAACTTTTCTTTAGGCTCTCCTCGTCATTTTACTTAAAAAATTGGTAATTTTTTGATAAATTTTCAGATTTTTATGAAAGATTAAAACAGCGAACAAGTTACTGTATTCTATACCATTTTACCATTCAACCAATCGCTATGTATTCGAGTATGGAAAATATGTTCGGGCTATCCACTTTATTGACACTTATCACCAGATGGTGTTGCAGTATATCTTATATACAGTTCAAACGATATCCATGAAAATGAGTATGCACATATATTGGAACATGGAGAATAGATACGCGATATGATGATTTATTTAAGTGAATAAACTACACCGTCAACAGTAGTACTACTCTGTCATTGTCATCAGTACAACTACACTGAGCTATGAAAATGGATTACTTAAATAATATTACTTACATTTTTGTAAATATATGTATTCTTTCTTGAATTTTGAAAATAATGTATGCACACTGTCTACATTTGTACAATGCATTTTTTTTTATTTATTAGGAGAACGTATGCTGTATATATATACATATGTGTGTGTGTAACTTATTAAAATTATAATATATATATATACACTCAAGAGCCAAAACATTATGACCACCCCTACATTTTGCAATGAACTCGTCTGGATGACGTGGAAGGCACGTAGAAGTAGTATTTAACTGGTATTAATCCATGCCAAGACGGGTTGAAGCTGTGTTGCGCGCCAAAGGTGGGCCAACTCGTTATTGACAGGTGGTCATAATATTTTGGCTCTTGAGTGTATATACACACACCACACATATATTTATATTATATATATATGTGTGTGTATTACATAATTTTCCAGGCAAATGTAATATAAATCTGCTATGTGCACTTCCTTAGTCATATCAATAATTTAGACGGCTAATAGACTGTCTATTAATAATTGCTAATTACCAATAATTTAAGAAAACCAACAGGATTTATTCATTCGTTTTGCAATGTTTTACTCGAAATTATCTTGCAACAAACCTACGTCTTTCTGGTTCAAAAGAGTTCAAATACAAATTACGAGGCATTAGGAAATGCGTGAGGGATGAGTTTAAGCATGACGTAAATGCGATTTCACCAGCAGATTATCATCCACAGAGAAATCACAGAAACACGATTAAGAAACGGCTCCCGAGACGTGTTTTTAAAAGACTGCCCATGGAGAAGATTGACATTTTACACAAAAGTCCTTTCTCCAAAAAGTGGGACGCCGTAGTGGCCATGTTACGCATCCGTGTCGTAATGAACAGATTATATTATGACCTCAGGAGTTTTCCTCGTATTATGAATCATTTTAATTAAAAATTTAAAAAAAAAGTTGATTTCATTTAGACTGTGAAAACATTGAAAAGTTCATCTTATTTTAGCTCTTAATGGAAACGATTTTAAATAATTTTTATGTCCTGGTTTTATTTATTGTTGTTGTTGTTCTAATGCAGCTGGCAATACAGAGGCAGTTATCTTTATGCCATTAGCAAGGGCTGCACCTCTGTTATTCATTTAGCACTAACCAGGGATTTGTCGCTCTATTGTCATTTTGTGCACAGTTTCGGCTAATTAGAAAGGGGCCTAGAGTTTAACGTGGATTCCCAACCCCTCACAAACATCCATGCCACCGCCAGGATTCGAACCTGAAGTTTCTGGTAGTAAAGGCCAGAGTGCTAGCTGATTGGCCATCTGACCGCTCGCATTATAGAAGAAAACGAAAAAATCTTCCACCATGTAGCTTGGCTATTCATGCGAGGCCTTTTACTCACATTTAGTTTTGAAAGCCGGGGCCGATCGGCTAGCGCTTCGAAGTGCGGTACTACAGGTTTCGTGTTCGAGATCCGGCGGTCCGTGGTAATTTACAGTGGAAACCATAGGTCCCATAGGTCCCATAGGTCCGTAGGAATCCAGTTTAAACCATAGGTCCCGGTCTAATAGGATAGTAGAACGTCGCGTCCGTTGCATATATTGTATATATATTTTGCATATATATGTCCCCTGGTGCACGTGTAACTTGAAGATATGGTACTGATGCCTACGGATGTATGTATTTATGCTACGGTGCCCCAACGCTAAATGAGTAACAGCGATGCATCCTTGCTTATGGCATAAAAGATAAACTGTCTCCATATTCTCAGCTGCATTAGAACAACAATTCTGAAAGTGACTCCAGCGTATGCCACCAGCGGATTCGAACCCAATGCACATCACATTGGAACTCGAGTGGTGTTATTTTCTATAATAGAACATGTCTTTAATGGAACATTCATCAATTCGAATACATACTTTGATTAACCAAAATATTTATACTACATTTAAATATGTATACTATACTATATTTTAATTTGTTTTTAAACCAAATTTTTTAAGTCTTAATACTCTGTTAAAATTAATTTTTAATTAAATAAATTATTTAATCAAAAATGAGCTTCACTTATTAACTAATTTATAAATAGTTTAATTAAATAATTGTCTCACGTTAGTTGCTTGTTTAAAAACCAAACTGCTTCAAGAAAATGAACGATGTGTTTGAAAGAGTCTTGAAGCTCAGAAATTAAAAGTAGCACTGCAGCAAGCAATACGGAATCATTGTAGACCTTTTTAAAACCATCTCAAAAACTTGTCCCCTCATCTTTATACCTTTATGATTAGCTACTTCGTACGAATATTTATGCTTTATTTAATATTTAAATAGGCGTACTATATTTTGGTTTGTTTTTATACCAAATTTCTTAAGTCTAATACTCCGTTGAATTGTTTATTTTTAATCAAATAAACTGTTTATAAGTTGCTCGTTTAAAAATCAAACTGCTTCAAGAAAATGAATGGTGTTTTTGAAGAAGGCTTGAAGCCCAGAAATTGAAGGTAGCACTGCAGCAAGCAAGCAGTATGGAATCATTCTGTAACTTATCATCTTTTAAAACCATCCCAAAAAACTAGCCCCCTCATCTTTATACCTTTATGATTAAACTACCCCGTACGAATATTTATATTTTATTTAATATTTAAATATGCGTACTATATTTTGGTTTATTTTTAAACCAAATTTTGTTAAGTTTAATACTCTGTTGAAGTTAATTTTTAATTAAATAAATTGTTTATAAGTTGCTCGTTTAAAAATCAAACTGCTTCAAGAAAATTAATGGTGTGTTTGGAGGATGCGTGAAACTCAGAAGTTAAAGAAAGAAGTTATATTTATACATTATTTAAAATTTAAATATGCATACTATATTTTGGTTTGTTTTTAAACCAATTTTTTAAGTTTTAATATACTGTTGAAGTTAATTTTTAATTAAATAAGTTGCTCGTTTAAAAACCAAACAGCTTCAAGAAAATGAATTGTGTGTTTGAAGGAGTGTTGAAGCTCAGAAGTTGAAGGTAACCCTGCAGCAAGATGTATGGAATCATTGTGGAACAAATTAATCCCCTTATCTTTATACCTTTATGATTAGACTGCTTCGTACGAATATTTATGCTTAATATAATACTTAAATATTATTAATATAATTTTTAATGCTCTATTATATATTTTGGTTTGTTTTTAAACCAAATTTTGTAAGTCTAATACTCTGTTGGAGTTAATTTTTAATTAAACAAGTTGCTTATAATTTGCTTGTTTAAAAATCAAACTGCTTCAAGAAAATGAAGGCTGTATTTGAAGGAGGCTTGAATCTGAGAAATTGAAGGCAGCACTGAAGCAAGAAGTACGGAATCATTGTAGACCTTTTTAAAACCATTTAAAAAAACTACCCCCTCATCTGTATACATTTATGATTAGACGACCCCGTACAAATATTTATGCCTTATTTAATACTTAAATATGAGTACTATATTTTGATTTGTTTTTAAATCAAATTTTGCAAATCTAATATTCTGCTGAAGTTAATTTTTAATTAAATAAATTGTTTATAAGTTGCTCGTTTAAAAACCAAATTACTTCAAGAAAATGAATGGTGTGTTTGAAGGAGGTTTGAAGCTTAGTAGTTAACGGTAACCCTGAAGCATGAAGTGTGGAATCATTGTAGAACTTTTTAAAACCAAAGTTTAAACTCAATTAGTTAATTTTTGTTTAAGTAAATTTAATTATTAAATTTTTATTTATTAAATAATTGTTCCACGTCAGTCGCTTGTTTAAATACCAAACTGCTCGAAAGAAAATGAATGGTGTGCTTGAAGGAGTGTTGAAGCTCAGAAGTTGAAGGTAGCACTTCAGAAAGTAGCATGGAATCATTGTGGAACTTACCACGTTTCAAAACCATCTCAAAAAACTAGTCCCCTCATCTTTATTCCTTTATGATTAGACTACCCCGTCTGGGATGAGTCACAACAAACCCATCTGTACGTCTACCTCCCCAAACAATAGCGCGGGCCAAAGTTGAAGATCAAGTAAATAACAAAAACTAAAAAAAGGGGCATGCCCGAGATGCTTGACAGGTGGGAAACGGAACCTGATTGGCCAGAAGTGTTTGGCGGGAGCGTGAGAGAGATCCTCGCGCTATATTTCCAAGGCGACGATAGAGATCGCCGCATTGGCGACAAATATCTTTGTGGCGCTTTCTCATAAGGTGTCGTGCCATTGACTTCGTCTTTTCTTTGTTTTTTGATTTTTGCTTTTTTCGTCGTAGTAAATTTCGTCTTAAGCTTTTTGGTTAAAAGAAAACAAAAACGTATTCTGTTATGGTGTGGTTTTGATTTGCTATCGAGTTTCGTTGACCTCATAAGGTGTGTCGCGAAAGTTTGGACTGAAAGACATCAAGATTAAATTTGATTACAATGCTTAACATTTTTATTTAGCATGCAATATTTTTTTTTTGTAAAAAATTATTTTTATTTTATTATTATAGTTATTATTTTTCATTTTCTTAGAAATTTATTATCTTTCTATCTATTATCTTTTTTTTTTTCATCTTTTGAAACAAACCTATGTGTCTAGCCCTCGGTGACACAGGTTTCGGATTCGAGTCTCGGCCATGGATGTTTGTAGTGGTTCGGAATCCCCTTTAAACCGTAGGTCCCGGTCTAATAGGATCGTAGAGCGTTGTCTTGAGGTTTAGTCAGTCTTCAGCCTTCGTGGTTCCTCGCTAAAAGTGAAGCTGCATATTACCCTTAGCCATGGACGTCGCCTTTGGACCTGGTGTAGGTATTCCTGCACCAGGGGGATTAGTAACAACACATTTGCATGTATAAGCTGGAACATTTTTTAAAGGTTAAGTACGGAGGTAGAATTTTTTTTTTTTTAAATTTATTTATTATTTTTTTTTGCATTGGTGGGTAACGTGTTTCATTTATCTATGTAACGAACCATTTACCAATGTAAGGAAAAAAAACCTTTCAAAATGGATTTGCGTGTCGTAGGAGTGAGAACCAGGAAAAACTCCACTACCAGTCTGACTATCAAAGCCATTGAACCATCTCAAAGCAATTATTTATTCAAGCAAAATTATCAATAACATTTGGATTCGACCAGCGGATTTGAACCTGAACTGGTACTTACGTATTAACGGTACCTTGGCGGCAGTTGCGCCAATAAAGAGCACACGCGCCAACCGCAGCTACAGATTTGGCGGTTTTTAAGTGGCACCAATCTATTCTATTGGTTTGGTAACCTTAGTAGCTGTTAGATTGGTGACACTTAAAAACCGCCAAGTCTGTCGCCTAGGTACCATTATTACGTAAGTACCCCTGAACTCTTGCTATGTACCTTACCACTGAAAGACCAATTCGATAGACGGAGAAATTTGCTATTCCTCTACACTGCGGCTATTCTAACAGAATATGTAAGTATCAAGTATCGACAAAAAGTGGTGAGAGTTATCTAGCTTTTCTGGCACACAAATTGCTTCAGGGACTGTCGTGTTATGTATTGGAGCCTGACGGTCGAGTGGCTAGCTCTCTGGCGCTCGGTACCACAGGTTTCGGGTTCGAGTCTCGGCAGTGCCATGGATATTTGTAGTAGTTCGGAAGCAGTAGATCCCGGTCTCATACGACCGTAGAGAGTCACAGAACCCAATCAGACTTCTCCCTCACATCATTCCCAAACTGTAAAGAGGCAACTCATCTCTAGACAATGTGATGTGGTGTGGTGTAGTAATAGTCCGTTAAGCAATATACAAAACAAGAACTCAATAATGTAATTTAAAAAAATGAAAAATATTTATTATGAGGGTGCTTATTTGTAGATTTTATTATTATTCCCTTTGTACGAAAATGGGGTGGGAAGGCGTTCTTTGTGAGTGGGAAGGAGGAATTTGTGGGGAGGAGTTCCCGAAAAAAAAAAAAAAAAAAAAACTCCCTTGCAAACCCCCGTTTTAAAGAGAAACTGTTGTATATGGGGTCCTTTTATACATAATTTTATAATTTCTAAAGTGTGCTAGGGATTTGGGTAAGTCTCTTTATATACGAGCACATACCTTTCTGCATTATGATTCCATACCCAACCATTTATATAGTCACTTCACAATTTGTAATAGTACTTCCTTAGTTTCTTTGTCGTTGGGCCTTTCCCGCTATCATTTTTCCACCCTGGTGCAGACGACATTTGTGCCGACCACCCCATCCACTGAGCGTGAGAACAACCTTTATATCCCTTCCCCCCGACCCATTTTGTTACGCACCCGTCGTTAAGCCACGGTAGCGCAATAGGCAGCGCGTCAGTCTCATAATCCAAGTAAGCTATCTTTACTACTATGGAGGGCCTTGGCCATCTAGAGATTATAAACAAGAGTATCAGGTGAAGAGGTCTTCCATTTTTACGACTTGAGATTTCAGCATCCTGTGGAAACATTATTGGTGTAATGATGGATTTGCCTTTACATTGTTAGAGTACTTAAGAATTAAGGGTAAGTGACGTTAACATATGCTTTTCAACAAAGGCATTTCATTGATTCAGTATTTAATTCATTGCAATCAACACAGTAATGCATTTGATTGATTGCAGTAATTCATTGCAATGAACACAGGAATGCATTTGATTGATTGCATTAATTCATTGCAATCAACACAGTAATGCATTTGATTGATTGCATTAGTTCATTGCAATCAACACAGGAGTTCATTTCATTGATCATTGATGCATCGCAATCAACATAAGAATGCATTTGATTGATTGCAATCAACACAGGAATTCATTTCATTGATCATTGATGCATTGCAATCAACATAATGTATTTGACTGATTGCATTGAGGAATTGCAACTACTACAAAATCATATGTTCCGTATAATACTAAATATATGTGTGCTCTATTATTTCTTAACGTTTGCTACCATTTTGTAGATATGGAAAAGCAAAATTTTATTTACTGAGTGATATTGAAATTAAAATATAAATATGTCTTTATTATGCAAATTTCTGTAATAATTTTCTACAGAACATTATTTTCTTTTCTATTGCAAATCTTTCTGTAGTAAAAATTTATTTATTTCATTAATTTATTTATTATACGGAAATATTCAAATAAATGTAATTATTTATAAGGAAGCAGTGCATTCAACTTTCGTTATTTCCCTTTACGATGATCAACAAAATAATTAAAGTTTATTTAAAATCTGTATTTTCAGTGCATAAATAAAGATTTATTTCATAATTACCAAAATTTTATAAATATATTTATAACCTACATCATTAGTTAAGGCCTAATTAACTTGAAGGTTATTCATTCAAATCAGTTTATAAAAGTTAGTCATTTAAGAAATCAGATTTAAAAGGAAATCCAGCTTATTTTCCTATTAGTATTGATACCTTGATGAACTGGAACACAGATCCGATCACTGAACAATTCGAAGACGAAATGCCAATGACAGATCGTAACTGACCGGAAAAAAAATTGTTGCGAGAATTTAAAGTACTTGGTAGTTTGTTTAAATTCGATATCGGTTTTTAATGTGTTTTTTTTAAAGATAATACATTTTTTTTTCCAAGATGATTGTTAGTTCACAAATATTTTTAACGACTTCATCTGATTTTAATTGGCATTATACAGGATGATTAAAATGAATTGTTATGGAAAAGTATTTAAAATAATATTTAAAAAAAAAAATTTTTAATGCCAATTTCAACTTTTTTTTCACTATATTGCAGAAAATCCTTTATAAATAAAGTTGAAATTTTCCTCTTACATCTGGCGCCATCTATTGGTAGATATATGAAACTTAAATCTAAAAAAAAAAACTGAAATTAATGAATTAAATTTAATTAAGGAATTAATATTTGAAAAAACTGTATGAACATCCAGTGTCATCCACTACAAGTTAAAAAAAATGTATTTGAGCTTGAGTGGATGAATAAAAAGTATTTTATGAACGATTGAAAATTTGTATTATATATATATATATACGGAGAGTGTGAACTAATAGTAGGAATTGAATGAAAAAGGTACTAAGAATTAGCATATCATAATATAAACATAATTTTTTTATCATAAACATAATTTATAAAAGTTTTTATTTTTCAATATTTAGTTTATCGCGAAGGAGAAAGTCAACTTTCTTTAGAATAAATTACAAAATCTTTTAGAATAAATATAATGAGCATTATATCATAGACGTAAAGTTTGGAGAAAATGGACATAAAGTTAGAATAGACATAAAGCAGGAATGCACACATAATTTTGCTTAAAATACTTAAGTGGTAATTTTTTAAACATTATTGCAAAATATTTTTATTACATTAATTTAAGACTTGTTTACTGCCAATATTTTAAAAAAAAATATAAATTAAAACAATAGATTAAATAGGTTATTAGGCTTAATTAAGCGGAGTCTTACCAAGCATATATGTACTTGTACAGAGGTACAAGTACATATATGCTTGAGGCATATACATACTTGACATATATACAAGTGCATATATGCTGAGTACATATATGCTATGAGGTACATAGTACAACTGTACATTTTTGCTATGAGGTAAATAGTACAACTGTACATGTATATAATATGTACTGTACATGTACATATGTAATATTAGATAATATTCGAGATATTTTTTTGGATAATCTACGGCCAAGTTACAAAGAGGTTATGCGGCCTTCACAAGTGCGTAAATGCTTCACATAAAAAATAATTTTTATCCAGATTTTTTATTACATATGCTGCAAATACTGTGGTTACCATTTGTGTTAGCTAAACAATTAAAATTCCTATTATTTTCCTCATCATACAAACAAAAAACATCCTGTGATTTAAATGGCAGTTATTTACTAATAATGATTGATGATTGCCAACTGTTCCAGGAAAAAGACATGCGTCATTGCTTTTTGAAATTCTAACCAATTAAAATGAAAAAGAAACTTGAAGGAAAGTGAAAAGAAGAAATATCTATTGTCGAGTGATAATTTTTCTATCTGTGGCAAGTCCCATTCGAAGAAAACAATTCCTTTTAGTCCATGTTTATTTTGCGGTGTCTACTGTCTTTGTTCCAGAAACAAAATGGCGTCATCAGAAAGTAGCGTTGTTGCTTTGTCAGCATGTTTTCTGGTAAGCGTAATTGGACATGCATGAGCGGTGTTTATGAAAGTGTGAAGAGGTGTCTTATGGGTGCTTTTTCTTTTGAAAGCCTCTCTGCAGTTAACACATCTCGAAATGATATGCAATGGTATTTTAGAAAGTGATCCTTTAGTGAACTCAAAACAAATCTAAACAGACAAAAGACTTGTAGAAAATATCTCTGTTGTGTGTAGTCTTTCAGCTTGATTTACATCAGGGATGCACAAATAGAGATCATTCATCATGTTCCTATTTTATTTAAAAAATATAATTTGTTGTTCCATTATCATAACTGTTATAGCTTTTTTTTTTGTTAAGTTTAGAATTTTTTTTTTTTTTTTTTTTTTTTTTTTTTTTTCACACAAGTTATGCTAAATTTATTTTCGAACAAAAAGTGTTTTTAAGTGGTGGTTTTATCAAATTGATTTTTTGTGAAACTTCCAAAAATAAGATGCATACAAATTATATGCAGCAGCTTATAATCCATATCATAAACTTCGAAGTTTTTTTTTTGTTATTGTTTAATCTGCATATTCTAGATAAGTAATTGCTTTAATAGTACATTTGTATATATGTTATATATATATTTTTTGGAAATTTTTATTTTACCAGGATAAATTTATGATTAACTTTTGTAAAAGTTTCAAAAATAAAATGTCTACAAATTATATGCAGCAGCTTATAATCCATACCATAAAATTTGAATTTTTTTTTATTAATGTTTAATCTCCATATTCTATGTCAGTTATTGCTTTGTCCGTAGCATATATTCAAACTACAAGCCGCCTGGGTAGTGCTAAATGAGTAACAACGGTGCAACCTTTGCTTATGGTATAAAGATTAACTGTCTCTGTATTGCCAGCTGCATTAGAATAACAACAACATTTATGATTAACTTTTGTAAAACTTCCAAAAATAAAATGTCTATAAATTATATGCAGCAGCTTATAATCCATACCATAAAATTCCAAATTTTTACATTGTTTAATCTGCATATTTTTGGTAAGTAATTGCTTTAATTGTACATTTGTATGTTATTTATTTTTTGTTTTTGGAAATTTATATTTTATTGGGATAAATTTATGATTAACTTTAATAAATTCATTGCTGTTCCCATCCACAGGCCAGTTTGAGAAACGCGGACTCAAATAGAAATATTCAATTGAATTAAAAGCGCCCTACCGCTTCAACTTTTTCCCACATATCATCACCAGGCGTTGATTCCCCCCCCTTTAAAAATAAAAAATAAATAAATAATTCTTCACCTTCCACCACTTGAGGCAGATTACTCTATGAAATTTTAAACATACCCTTTCAAACCGCAAGAGTTCATCAAGCAGAAGAAAGAATAAAAAAAATTTAACCTGTTTGACTTCCATGAAAATGTTCCAGGCAATTGTTGAGCAGGGAGAATACCAGTTCTTTTCAGTTTGCGAATAACTATGATTTGTCTGCCCAAAACTATCTTGGCACCACAATCGGTGCATAATTTTATCCACTGAATTTGAAAATCGGAAGCTGGGCTGTATATTTTATCTTCTTTTGTTGTGGAACTTTCTAATGGTTGTAAAATTACAGAAATTTCGAGTCAATTTTGCTGCAGGTGTGGCTGGGATCAGTCGATACCAGCATCAAAGATTTCTGGAGGTGAATTTTCGTGGTAATTCAAGAGACATGCATGCAAATTTTACTGTTGATTAACCGTTATAAAATGGGGGTTCCGGGTTTTCTATTGTGATAGCGGATGATAATATGCTAAAGAAATTTATACATTATTAGTCAGAAGAAAAGATATTGCATTTTTTCTGTAAGATTTCAAACATTTTTTTTTCTTTATTTAATATATCGGATATTTTTATTTTATCGGATATTCAAAAAAGAGATGGATTGATGAAGTGGAAAAAGATCTGAAGTACATGAAATTTGGTTTGATTTGTCGCTCTACGGTCATTTCGTGCACACTTTACGCTAATTAGTCCAAGAACTTACAGTTTAACGTGGATTCCGAACCATTCACAAACATCCATCACCGCCACGATTCGAATCTGAAGCCGGTGGTACCAAAGACCAGACCACTAGCCACTCGGTCATGAGGCCCCTCATACGTATATTACTATTACACCGCACCACATCAGTGTGTCGAGAGCTGAGGTGACAGTTTGGGAATGCTGTAGGTGAGAAGTCTGATTAGGCTCTCTGACCTCTACGATCCTATGAGGCCAGTACCTACTGCTTAAAGTGGATTCCGAACCACTACAAACATCCATGGCACCGCCTGTATTTAAACACGATACCTGTGGGACCGAGCGCCAGAGCGCTAGCCACTCGGCCGTCATTTGCCAGTTCTGTATATATATATACATATATTATATTTGTAAATAAAATTTAAAATGTTACTATGGATCTGAAAGTGGCCTTCTTCTTGAAGCCATTGTAGGTCTAGTATAGATCAAGACGTTACAATAGGCACTTCAATGTGAGAGAAGAAAGAACAAATCTTTTAAACATAAAGAAATAAACTTTTGGTTGTAATGGATAATATGACCATACCTCCCGTTTTGAACATGACCATCCTGTTTTAGGGTGCGAGAATACGCAACACATCTCACATATAAGTAAGACTGTCAGAAGCGGGCAGTCTCTCTCGCTACTCGCTATAAGCTCAAAATTGCCAGAAAATGGCTGCATTGATGTAAACAAAGAATATATGAAAATTGTATTAAATAAATTTTATTGAACAAACAAGAATTATCTGGAGCAATTAAAGAAATAGAAATATTTGAATAGGTGAAAGTAATCAAAATACCCACGAGTGAAGAAATTTATAGTGTAATAGTTGTATTAATTAAAAATGATTTATTAATTGTTTCCAGTTGCAGAAATAGTTCATGAACATTCAATTATTTTTAACGATATTATACCACAAAAAGTATCTGAAGGAAACTCTGTGAATGTGTCAATTTGATAAGCATTGGTGCAACATTTGTAATACATTCATACCAATAATTGGAATCATATGAACTTTCGTACTCTTCTTCTTTACTGGCATTAAAGCTTTGTACAGCCTTGAGCCTACAACACAACAGCTCTCCATCTGTTTCGCTCCAATGCCAATATCTTCCAGTTAATAATTTTCAGCTGTCTTAAGATCCTTTTCGACACTATCCATCCACCTTTCCCTTGGTCTTCCTCTCTTCCTATTGGTGAATAATTTACATAACATAATCCTTTTAATGATGTTTCCATCATCTCTGCGATGTGCATGTCCGAGCCAGCAGATTCTTTGTGATTTGATGTATCTCACAATGTCTCTATTTTTAATTAGGTGTTCAATCTCCTTGTTTGGTCTTCTAATCCATATATTATTGTGAACTCTTCTTTCATATATTTATTGATTATATTTTATCCGGCTTATTAAATGCATCTGTCAGGCATTAATGTTCTTGTAGAAAGGGTCTTTCCTCTTACGCATAAGATCCTTTCTACAGAAATGTTGATGTTTCCGGAATTTCTTATTAGATTCTTGAATTTTCTTACAAACACATTGTTTTTCTGAAATATTTCCTACAACAGAAGAATATGAAGATAAGTAAATATTTTGCATAAATGTCGTTACATAATGTTACACTTTAAACTTTCCCGTATGCTAATATTTTCCTATACACATGCCATCTGGGGGGGGGCATATGTCCAACTGGCTAGCGTCTGGCCTTGGGTACCACAGGCTTAAGTTTCGAATCCTGGCAGTGGCATGGGTGTTTGTTGGTGGTTCGGGATCCACATTAAACTGTAGGTCCCGTTCTATTTAGCCTAAAGTGTGCACAAGATGACCATAGAGTGACAAACCAAACCAAGCCATCCGAGGGAACATCATTGATCTGGCAAAATGGTTGTCCACTAAATAATGGTTAATATAAATGGGAATTCATTAGCCAACGTAAAAATAAAAAATTCTTAAAATTAAAAAAAAAAAAAAAAAAAAAATGTTAAGCTTTTTAAAAATTTAAAATTTTTTTATAGAGATCATTAGACAACGAAAGTCTTTTTTGAATCTATAATAAATTACAGGATGTGCAGAAAACGTCTATTGCTTAATCATCTTTAGTAAAATTTTATATTAAAATACGTATTGCAATGATTCGTATCATCACGTATTGCAAATTCTTATCATTGATTCGTATCATTACATATTGCAATGATTCGTATCATTCATCGATGATTTACCATTGAATGATTCGTATAATTAATTTTATTATTTCAAATATTAAATAAATTTGTAAAGGGATGTTAAACTTGGCATGTTAAAAAAACATGTTAAACTTGAAAAATTTGATTTTTTGAAAAAAAAAATATTATACTCTAGTTTTATGTTGAACATTTTAACAGTACGCTCAAAACTTCCAAAGATATTTTCTAAAAAATAAAACATATGTTTACAAACATTAAGCCTTGAAACGGTCGCTACCACATCCATTGTTAATTTCACTTTCGTTTTCGATAAAACACTTTTTTTTTTTTCGTTTCAACAAAGCCTTATGATTTATTTGTGCAGCAGTGAGAAGGATTCGATAATTCGAACTCCAATCTAAAGTCTGTAGTTATTGGTTATATTTGGTTTGAGTAGCAAAAAGTTTGATTCTATATTGTACACACTTTTTTTCAGTTTTTTTTTGAAAAGTTTTGTTTTTATGATGAGTTCTTCATTATCAAAAATAGCTTCTGGTAAAACGCCTAGATAATATGCATAAAAATGAAGTGTTTGATATAAAACAAAATAAATTTTAATTAGAGTAAAAAAGTCCGGTTAAAAGTGTGAAATGTCATTTGCTTTTTCATCTGTGGGTAAAATCGCAGAACAGGGGCCATTGGAATTTGGTGTCAAAAAATCTTTTCACCAAGGTGCAACAAGTTGGTTGCAATTGCAAGTGCAGTGAATTACAAACAGTACAAGAAACTCGGGTTACTATATTTGCGACTTATCTCCCAGATGACCGTGCAACATGAACAACAATGTAGAAAAGATTGACGAAATTTTCAAGACTTATATTGTTGGCCTTTTCCTTGTGTTTTCAAAAGAGAATTTCTGTTCTGCACTGTTTCAGATTGTTTATTTGACAATTATTTTCCGTTTCAGTTTTCGCCAAATCGGATCATAAAACGATATAAGGCTGCTGTGTTATAAAATACTTTTTCAATAATAAAACTTTATAAAAACTGTAATAATCCTTTTTCCATTTTGATTCTGGGAAAAGTGCTCAAAACTACAAATAATGCACTTAAAAAAAAAAAAAAAATTGTGTACTTTCTAAAGGAAACGGATAATGGATCCCTTTAAAAAGGAAAATTTGTAAAGGGAACGTGTAGAAATTATTTAGGTAAATATATTGCAGATAAAATTTAATGTGCTAGTATTGCATTTCGTTTTACTGTACAATACACCATTTACAGATAAAAACATTTCTTCCCTTAACCTTTTTAAATGACTCAAATAAGGTTAACAGCTTTAACCTTGCTTAATAATGCATGCTGTAACTTCACGTGCATAGAAGAAACTGAAACAAAGACATTTTACAGGAAATAATTACCGCGAGACATTGAGTATGGAAGGTGGCATGCATTCTATGTCTGAACTAAGCACATCGAAATCTAAATGAATCTTTCGGAACTTTATTTGCATGGAAACCTCTGGCTTCCGTGCATTCCAAATCAAAATTAATAAAACTTTAATAGTTCTTTTTCCATTTTGATTCTTAGAAATGTGCTCAAAACTACAAATAATGAACTTTTTTTTTTTAAAATATTGTTTCTATATAAAGAAAACGGATAAGGATTCTTTTTTAAGAGAAGGGTTTATAAATGGAACGTGTGATAATTATTCAAATAAATATATTGCAAATAAAATTTAATGTGCAAGTATTGCATTTCGCTTTACAATACACCATCTACAGATAAATGACTCAAATAAGGTTAACAGCTTTAACCTTGCTCAACGATGCATTCCCTGAATTCACGTGCATAGATATCATATTTCAAAGAAACTGAAACAAAGACATTTTAGAGGAAATAATTACCACGAAACGTTGAGTATGGAAGGTGGCATGCATTCTAAGTCGAACTAAACCCATAGAAATCTAAATGAATCTTTGAGAACCTTATTTGCATGGAAACCTCTGTCTTCCGTGCATTCCAAATCAAAATTAGATTAAAATATATTCAGCAACCCTTGCCCAGAATACGCAATGCATTTACATCAATAAAAAGACGATTAATCAAAAGCATTAGTATAGCTGGAACGGTGACCTACATTTTTCGGGAGCTTTCAATGTCACGAACAAAATGGCGGACGAAAATCTCAAACATTGGCCTGAAGTCATATGTAGTATTCTTTCCTGACCTGCCGAACCCCTTTTTTTATATATCTTGCATCCCTCCCATCTTTTGCACCCCTAGGGGAGTAGCAGCTTTTGCACGCGCCTCAAGTCACGTGAATCGATGGTAACTTCCGGTTCCCAGAAGGTTGAGAAGGAATAAAATAAGAGAGGATGGAAAACGGCAAAATCTCGATCCAGTCATTTAAGCACCTGATACGAGATTAATGCGGACGCGGTTACGGTTATTAAATGTTAACGTGCTGGTGGTTTTATCGACCTTGTAGATATTTCAGAAATAAAAAATCAATTGTGAGAAAAAAAATATAAATGTGTTTCGGGAATTGTTATATATTTTTGATAATGTGGAATATTATTTACGTGATAAATAAATTCTTGCGATTGTTCAGTCAACCACGACTGTAAGCTGAAAAATGCAATGAAAATATCGTGCAAAAAATTGAATAACTATAGATTTGTGATGAGAAGATTTCCGCTGCTGGTTGTATGGAATGCGAATTTTCAATATCGCGGTGTTTCACATTAAAAATGTGTGATAGCTATTTGGAAGGATAGATTTTGTATGACCTCCAGTAAAGAGAATGTATTTTTTTCGTACAAATAATATATAAAAGAAAAATTGCAACGATATTTAATTGTTTTATCAAAAGAATATGGCATTATTGAATTTTGATATTCAAGATTTTTGAATCAATATCTAATTGAAATTTGTCTCTTATAATTTGTTAAAGAAAAGAAGGAAAAGAGAAAAATAATTAGTTAAAATCCAATTTTAATAAAATGAATAACTGAGTATCAATACAAAATGTAGAAAATAAATATAATATAAATATTAAATGCCCAACTCGTAGCTCAGTGGCAACATGTGCCACTGGTGAGCATTAGGGCTGAGGTTCAATCCCCTGACGACTTTGTTATAGACACTGTTTTAAAAGTGAGGAGACTCGAGGGCGTTTGTGGTTTTCAGCGTCTTGCATCATGTTCAGACTACCTGGTGGGTGTTTTCAGAGTATTCTCCCATCATCATCAGAGGCGCAGCAATCCCGTAGGGTGGGCCAAGGCCGCCTGCTTACTGGCAAATATCGAGACGGGAGATGTTTTCTTTTAAGGGGTAGGGTTGCCAGCCCTACGCTTAACATTTTACAGTCATATTAGACCGGCTCCTATGGTTTAAAATGGATTCCGAACCACTACATGCATTCGTCGGGACTCGTACCCGAAGCCTGTGACACCGAGTGCCAGAGTACTAGTCACTCGGTCATTAGGGCCTGGAGTTTCTCCCATATGTTACACAAATACGGTGTAGTTTCCTGTAAAGGACCTTCCGGATGGCACTGCCGTGCTGCTGCAGCAACACGGAACCAAGTCAGACTTCCTACAGGTACTCCATCACAACAGAAGTTGCCCCTTTCCCTCCATCCATGAATAGATTACTGATGGGATGCCCGTCCAACACTGCAGGACACTGAGGAATAGACAAACAACACAAATATTAAATAAACTGCCGGTAATCGGAGAATATGAAACTTTCTAAGTTCAGGAAAATAATTTAAAAAAAAATGTGTATACCATGTCAAAAAAAAAAAAAAAAAAAAAGGAAAAGTGCGAATTTTATCCAATTCCTTCTATTAGCTCACACTCTCCTTATATATATCTTGTTCACATTTTCAATCGTCAATAAAATACTTTTTATTCATCCACTCAAGTTCAAATACATTTTTTTTGAACTTGTAGTGGATGACACTGGACATTGGACACTTGATGTTAATACAGTTTCTTCAAATATTAATTCATTCATTAAATTTAATTCATTAATTTTAGTTTTTTTTAGATTTAAATTGCATATATCTACCAATAGAGGGCGCCAGATAAACTTAAAAAAATGAAGGAAAATTATTTATAAAGGACTTTCTGTAACACAGTGAAGAAAAAGTATTAATTGACTTAAAATTTTTTTTTTTTTTTGTTACTTGTTTTTATTTTAATATTTCTTGATTTTGTTCAAAGCAAAAAGAGAATGCTGATTGCGATTGTAAAAAAATAAAATCTTTCTCACAAGCAAAGTAGCGACACATTAAAAAAGTTTCTTTTATAATTCGGAAGATTTTTTATGTTGGTTTGCCGGGGAAGGGAGGGGGAATTTTAGCGGGAACTTCCCGAATGTGTACATCATATAGGATACAGGAGAAAACACAAATCCCGCCAAGTAGTCCGACTCACGAGGCAAGATGCTGAACATCACAAAACACCATCGAATCTCTCGGTCTCTTGAAATAGTGTCTACAACAAAGCCGTCAGTGGAATGAATCTCAGTTCTAATGCTCACCAGTGGTGCACGTGGCCACTGAGCCACGAGTCGGGCGAAATATGTGCTAAGCTATATTATGGCTTTTTTTTTTGTCAGCGAATAGCTTAGGTTATTTCCTAAAAGAAGATTCAATATCAACATTATCTTTTGATTGAACTTATTTAAAATAATAAGAGGATTTCAACAATCGTTACTACCTAAGCATGAAATCTCTTCTAATACCACAATAAGTTCACAATGGCGTTCAGTCAATAACTTCAGTGATCGCCACATTTATCAATATAACTTGTTAAATGAAAAGGAAAATAACTTATATTTTCATATACACAAGATTTTATTATTGTTCTTTTATTTAGATTAAATTATATATTTTATAGCTTATTTATTCCTATTAGGTTAACTATAAAAATACATTTTATTAAAACATCTTACAATATTTTGTTTCAATTTTTTTTCCTTGCTTGTTCTAATCTAAATAAGGTTTTTTTTTATCCCGACTTTTTGGTAGTCAACATCTAGACCAAATCCGAAGGAACACGCGCTGTCTCATGGAAGGAGGGAGAAGGGAAAGGGGACAGCTTCTGTTGTGATGGTGCACCCGTAGGTAGAAGACTGACTTGGTTCCGTGACGCTGAAGTAGGAGGGAAGCGCCTTCCGGGGAATTGCTGCGCATCTTATGGAATAAAACCCGTAAAACTCCCACCAGGTAGTCCGACTGACGAGGCAAGATGCTGAACATCACAAATGCTATTGAGTGTCCTTGTCTTTTGAAACTGTGTCTACAACAAAGCCGCCAACGGATTGTATCTCCGCCCTAATGCTCACCAGCGGAGAGCGTTGCCGCTGACCAACGACTCGGGCAGCCGCATATGTTAATTGTAGTATTTTCTATTAGTACCACGCATAATATACTACTATTAGAGACAGCTGTTTTCTGGCAAACAAAGGTATCTATCCTAACAATCTAATCTAATTCTACCGATAATTAATAAGCAGTTAATTAGTTAATTTAATGATATATAAATAATATAACAAAAAAAAAGATTAATCACTAAAATTGATGATATTTAAGAAAACTGAATTATTGACAAGTATTCAAAAAATAAATCTTTTTTTTCTAATATACAAAATGAAGCGAAGTATTTTTATCAGTGATATATTTGATTTGGTTCAGGAAAATTAATTCATTTGTTTCGAAATAACTGGTTATTTGATGTTATATATATATAACTCTACTTTTTGGTAATTCCTTTCCCCGAAATACTGACTCGCATGTATAAGTGGTTTCCGAAAATCATGTGAACAACATATGGTTGTGAAAAAAAGGACATTTCTTTCTAGTAACTTTAATAAAATTACAATAGATTTATTTATTCGTGGAAAACATGGGAAATTCCACCAGAATAATTTATATTTTTAAAGACTCTCTACGCATAACAAATTGACTTTGTAAAATAAAATATATTACAAGGTCATTTGTATTTTTAAAATGTATTCTCGATTATTTTTTATAAATAGACTAGGCATTTATAAATATTAGACATTTATCAACGTTTTAAGGAAGTTTGTGATTTTATCTTGAGGTGCCAGTTTGGTTTAAAACTTGTCAGACCAGGTTCAACAGCTTCAGATATTGATCTGCTATATGACAAAATGAAGATGAAGTTTTTATTTACTTTCACAATGAACGTGAGTTTTTTTTTTTTTTTTTAACAAACTGATAATTTACTCTTACTACTTTAGGCTTATTAGACCGGGACTTACAGTTAAACATGGATTCCGAACCTTGAACAAAACATCCATGCTACCGCCAAGATTCGAACTGAAGCCTGTGGTACCAAAGGCAGGCAGCTAAACTGATTTGGAGATACAAAATGAAGGACTAAAAATCTTTCTTTATTAGAAATAAAAGTAGATAAATTCTAAGACTCTCACGTCGATAATATATCATTGCGAATTAATAGTTTTTTTTTCTGAATGTTTCTTTTAATGTATTTACTTAATGTTATTATTTTTCTGTAAACTTTGTTTTTAATTTAACTTCGAAGTCCTCTGTAAAACTTTGTGAAAAATGAAATTACTGTTTTGAAATGTTTTAAAATTATATATGATTGATGTCGTGTCGATATGTGTATCAATATGTATTTATAAATATTTTTTGTATGGAGGTGAAATTGTTAGTAATTATTGCATATTTCATGTACTGTGGGTGTATATTTTATGTATATTTATTGGAATGATTTTTATATGAAGGATGGGATTGTCTTTAGAAACTTCAAAGCTCAGATGGTCAAATCCGCATATTGCAATACTTTTGATGTGGAAGTATATTAAGATAGCTATGACCTGAGAAAATATCTGTGCTTGCTTATTTATTGAGGGGGTAACCCTTCTAAACGGAAACAGAACATTTTGGCGGTGGTAAGATGATAAGCACAAATCTTTTGTGTGCATACCTCAACTGCAAAAGAAATGTACGCCCTAACCCTTGAAAGGACTAGCCACTTTTTCGATTTGATTAAGTGTTGGCATCACCCCCCAACAATGAAAAACCTATAGACCAGGGGCGGATTTTAAGAGGAATATCAAGCCAATAATAAATGAAGGGCTTGTGATCTCGAAATATATAAAAGATGTTGAAGACATCGAAAGAGATATTCAGAAAAGAAAAAAGGAGACCTCTGGAGCTAGTAGTATGAGGAAAAGATAGAAAGACCCGAAAAATCAAACTGGTAAAGCGAAACGAGGTCTCAACTGTTGTTCTACGTTCAACTACTCAAATACCGAAGAGTATAAAATTACACTGCGGTGCGGGCAGTGACATTGACGGACGACAGGAGCAAAAGCTACTCACAGGAGATGTTTATCTTCGAAAGATGATCCTGACAGCTAGATAACAGGACCCACCTCCCCTTGCTACCTCATCTCTTCTACAAAGGTGCTAAATTTCAATCTTTTTGATGCCCGGTTTCCATTGCGCCCTATGACAACACGATCATCAGTATATGCGAGTGGCTTTTACCATAAATGAACTTTTTTTTTTAAAGCCCCACTTGCCCAGCAGTTGTGGCATATTCACTGGGAAAGAATTTGGGCTAGATAACCATTCAGCTGCATTATTCTGAGATGTTAAGACTCATTTTTTTATTGCAGTATTATATATTTATAATCGGATATCTGATTCATGCTTTATGATTGTAACATGTTCTAACAGAAGGTCAATTGTAATCATATGGTATCAAATCTTTGCATTAATTAACATTTCGTGATAGTAGTGTTGTTCCAATGACGTATTTTATTCGCCCATATTGTAAATAATAAAAATATATTATTTATTTTTAAATCACGAAATTTGCATTTTAATTATTTCAAGTGTATGTGTTTCCTTTTCCAATATTTAAAGACATTCGAACCTGTTGTATAGATGTTGGTAACGGTTATTGCTGATTTTGAATTACTGAATAGGATATTGTGGTATTTTTGAGTGTTTTGGAAAGTCGGTTTAACGTATTCTTTCTAGATACGAGTAATTATTATTAAGATTTAAAGCTTAAAGTCTGAAACAACACAACATTGAACAATATATATACACTGAAGTGACAAAAGTCATCGGATAGCAATATGCAAATTTTCAGATGGCAGTAGCATCGCGTAGAACAAGTATAAATGCGCAATGCTTTCGCAGAGCTTTCATTTCTGTTCAAGTTATTCATGTGAAGAGGTTTTGACGTGATGATGATCGCACGACGGGAATTAACAGACTTTGAACGCGGAATGTTAGTTGGAGCTAGACGCATGGGTCATGCCATTTCTTGAAATCGTTAGGAATTCAACATTCCCAGATCCACTGTGTCAAGAGTGTGCCGAGAATATTAAATTTCAGAATAACAACCCACCATGGACAGCGCAGTGGTCGAGAATGCACTTAACGACCGAGACCGGCGACGTCTGCAAAGAGTCGTAAATTCTAACAGACAAGCAATGACTGCGTCAAATAACCGCAGAAATCAATGTGGGACGTACAAAGGGACTTGTCTGTTAGAACTGTGTGAGAAATTCGGCTTTCTTGGGCTATTCAGCAGAAACCGACTCGAGTGCCTTTACTGACAGAACGACATCGCTTGCAGCGACTCTCAGATACGTGAGCATATCAATTGGTCCCTAGATGAATGGAAAACCGTGGTCTGATCCGATGAGTCACGATTTCAGTTGGTAAGAGCTGATGGTAGGGTTCGAGTGTGGCGCAGACCCCACGAAGCCATGGACCCAAACTGTCAGCAAGGCACTGTTTTCAAAAAGAAATGGCTCCGTAATGGTGTGGGCTGTTTTTCATGGCATGGACTTGGTCCTCTGGTGCGATTGGACCGAACATTGACTGGAAATGCTTATGTTCAGCTACTTGGAGATCACTTGCAGCCATTCATGGACTTCATGTGCCCAAACAATAATGGATTTTTATGGATGACAATGCGCCATGTCACCGGGCCACAACTGTTCGCGATTGGTTTGAAGAACATTCTGGACAATTCCAAACAATGGTCTGTTCGTGCCCTGATGGTCTGTTCGTGCCCAAAATCCTGCACCATCAACGCTTTCACAATTATGGAAGTCTATCGAGACAGCATGGCTCAATATTCCTGCAGAAGACTTCCAACGACTTGTTGAGTCCATGCCACGTCGAGTTGCTGCACTTCGCCGGGCGAAAGGAGGGCCGACATGATATTTAGAGGTATCCCATGACTTTTGTCACTTCAGTGTATATTTATATATATATATATATATATATATATATATACACATACATGTATATATATATACATATATATATATATATATATTGTTGGATCTTATTAAAATAGAACTAACTAAATTTGTTAAATTTATCGAAGCTGTTACACACGTAAACATGTTATATAAATTTCTGCATTGATTTTTCAGTTCTTTTGTACAATAACAATTAAGATGCTATGATTATATGGTATATATTGATCGCAAGAATTCAAGCCTTAACGCAATAAAGATGCATAAATATATATAATTAAATAATATAAGGAATATACCATGATATGAAAATGTGTTTTTTCAATCATTTAAATTTTCTTATTTAAATATCGATTATCGATATTTTGAATTATTCAAAACCGTTATACATAATAAACATTTTATATAAATTTATCTATTGATTTTTTAATTATCTTGAACACATCTATAGATGTTATGATTATATGGTAAGTATTGATCTCAAACATTCTTAACGCAATAAGGAGGCATAAATATATATAATAAAAATATCTATTAAAATTTGTTGTGATACTAATGCGATTTTTTCCAATGTTATTAAATAATAATCAAAATTTAATTCGTCGATTAAATAAATATGTAAACAATGTTTTTGAATATTTTTCTTATTGATAAGATATTTGTAAATGAGTAATTCATAATTCAAACAATTTAATTTAATTACTTAGAAATTTACAGATGAAGATATAGTAAAAATAATAATAACAATTTTAATAATATAATAATAATAAAAATAATAAAATATTTTCTCTTTTTAAGATATATTCTAAAAGGTGAAATATTTTTCTTAAAAATGTTATAAATGTAAGCACATGTGAGTATTAATCAAAGGATTTAAAGAGAATATATCTTAAAAAGAGAAAATATTTTTTACAATACATTCATACTTTCATGTATGATACTGTACACTGATTGCTATTGTATTTACATTAACCAAACTAAAAATAACTAGCTTAATGTAAAATAACTAGCGTTTATAATTAAATCGTTGTATTCAACCATTTTTACAACAGATCTTAAAATTTAAATATTCAAACTGTAGAAGATATCATCACTTGGAAATGATGATATCACCAGAAGCAGTGGTTTCCTACAGATATCTCAGACATCATTGTACAATTAACCCTGACATAATTTGAAATGCAATCTCTTCTTTTCCGAGAATTATACCTGAAGAGTTTCGAAAATAAAAAATAAATAAAAACCACATCAAAAAAGATTTCAGCCTTTGTTAATGGGTCACGGCATGGTTTTTAGAAAAGAAATCACTAAGTTTGCCCAAGCAATTACTTTACCACAATTCTTATTCTTCCACATAATAGTTGTGTTTATTTAACTTTTACGATTTTTATGACCGTGGATGTTTATTGTTTGTGAAAAAAGAAAAATCATTATCTTTTGCAGTTTGGATTTGAAAACTTCCTCGCCACTGAATGCATGGTTGAGCTGAGTCATTTTCTAAAATAAACAGTTTGTGAATTTTTAAACATAAGAAAATAATGGGATGTGTCTGATGTTAAACAAACGCTTCTTGTTTGTGAAATGGATTAAACTATTTTTTTAAAACAATTTTATTACAACAACTGAATTCTGGTTCCTATATTTTTGAGAGTGATAGAAAAAAAAGCTAAAAGATCACATCTATTATTGTTATTGTTATTTTTTATTTTTATTTTATTTAATATTTTAAAACGATTGATTGGAAACAATTAAGTCATGTTTCTTTGAACAATATAAAAAAACAAATTATTCTACTCTCTACTCTTAAAAACTATTATACTCTAAATGTCCTGTTTTAGGTTCACAATTTAATAAATGTCTGCTAGGCCGTAGTATATGCAATATGAAACCTTTTAAAGACAATCTGATTATTTATATAAAATAATAAAAAAAAAATATCGGTTATATTTTTGTTTAAAAAATCATGCATATCAAATCATAACGCATATTTCTTTGAACCACTTAATACAACAAATTATTCGTATTCAATCTTGCTATAACATCTTTTTTTTTTTTCGTCTGTACTTAAAGAATATAATATCTTATCTTTTCTTAAAGACTATCATACTCTAAAATAAACAGTTTGTGAATTTTTAAACATAAGAAAATAATGGGATGTGTCTGATGTTAAACAAACTCTTCTTGTTTGTGAAATGGATCAAACTCTTTGTTTTAAACAGTTTTATTTTTAAAAAAATGGATTCAGCTCCTATATATGTTTTAGAGTGATAGAAAATAACTGAAAAATCACACTTGTTACTATTATTATTATTATTATTATTTTGTATTTTATTTAATATTTTAAAGCGATTGATTGGAATCAGATAATGCATGTTTCTTTGAGCAACATAATAAAACAAATGATTCGTATAAAAATCTTGCTATAAAATCTTTTTTTTTTTAACTCTACTCATAAAAATATTATACTCTAAAATAAACAGTTTGTGAATTTTTAAACATAGAGAATAATGGGTTGTGTCTGAAGTTAAACAAACGCTTCTTGTTTGTGAAATGGATCAAACTAAATTTTTTTTTAAACAGTTTTATTACAAAATACTGGGTTTTGGTCTTATATGTATATGTTAGAGAGTGATAGAGAATATCTAAAAAATCACCCTGTTATTATCATGTGTGAACATGATGTTGTCCTGGTTAGGGGTCCGTGACGTTATTCGAAAAATGAGGGTTAAGCAAATAAATCTCTATTGCAAGTTTTGGAGGAAAATGGTACTTTGGGCCCCTTAACTCTTGAAATGTTTCATGAATAACGTTAGTCTTAAGGAACTTTTCTGGAGAATTTGGTTTTTGTTTGAAATTGTTTGAATTTGATTTTGTAGTATAGTTTTGAATCATTTTCATGTTTTGGGTTGGGATTTTAAACATTTGTATTTCCAACGATTAAGTACTCGTAATCAATTCCTTCTTTTTGAAGTTTCATATTTATCCCTTTTGGCATTTTCATTGAGCTCTGTAGTACTTCTTATTGTATTTGGAATACATCATTCTTCATTTATGCCTAGAATGCTCAAACTTTGATGTATTCTTTTGGCTATTGAATATAATAACGTTTCTCGTAGAATTGATTTCATTTAATAATTTTATTTCATTATTATTATTTTAATTTATTATTATTTTTGTATTTTATTTAATAAAATACAAAAATTGTTTTAAAGCGATTGATTGGAAATAGTTAAGTCATGTTTCTTTGAACAATATAATAAAACAAATTATACGTATTAAATCTTGCTATAACATCTTTTTTTTTTATATTGACACTCTACTGTTAAAAACTATTATTCTCTAAATCTCATGTTTTAAGTTCACAATTAAATAAATGTATGCTAGTATAGTAGAGTATATGCACATATGTATATGTATAGTGTGTATATGCATACATAGTATATGCACATCTGTATATACATACATAGTATATGCACACGGTATATACAAAATGAAAGCTGTTAAAGAAAATATGATTATTTATATAAAACTATAAAAAAACATTGGTTATATTTTTGTTAATAAAATCATGCATATCAAATCATAATGCATATTTCTTTGAACCACTTAATAAAACAAATTATTCGTATTGCATCTTGCTATAACATTTTTTTTTTTTTTTTTGGGGGGGTCTCTACTCTTAAAGACTATCATACTCTAAAATAAACAGTTTGTGAATTTTTAAACATGGAAAATAATGGGATGTGTCTGATGTTAAACAAACGCTTCTTGTTTGTGAAATGGATCAAACTCTTTTTTTAAACAATTTTATTACAACAACTGAAAAACAAACAACAACTGAACAACTGAAACTGGACTGACAACTGGACAACTGGCAACTGACAACTGGACAACAACTGAAACTGGTTTTATGTATGTTTGTGAGTGATAAAGAATAGTTAAAAGATCGCACCTGCTATTATTATTATTATTTTGTATTTTATTTAATATTTTAAAGCGATTGATTGAAAACAGTTAATGCATGTTTCTTTGAGCAATATAATAAACAAATTATTCGTATTAAATCTTGTTATAACATCTTTTTTTTCTGTTTCTCTACTCTTAAAAACGATTAAACTACTTCAAATATCATGTTTAAATTCATAATTTAATGAATGAATGTTAGTCTATATATAAAATATAAAACTTTTTAAAGACAACCTGATTATTTATATAAAACAATAAAAAACATCAGCTATATTTTTGTTTATAAAATCATGCATATCAAATCATAATGCATATATATTTAAAGTACTTAATAAAACAACTTAGTCGTATTAAATCTTACTACAAATTTTTATTTTATTTTTTATACTCTAAATGATGTTTTAGGTTCATAATTCAATAAATGTATGCTAAGCCATATATAAAATATAAAACACTTTTAACTCTACCTGATTACTTATATAAAATAAAACAAAACTGATTGGTGTTTTCTAACCAGGTGTTTTCTAAACTGATATATGTATATTTATATTAAGTTCTATCTTTATGTATAGAAAACAATGATGGAATTATTTGTAGAAACAACACAACTAGATAAATACATAAATAAATTGTAATATAATATACACCAATATAAATATATAAATATTTGTAAAAATGATTAAAAAAATGAAAAAAAAAATGCTTTATATTAAATTTTTATTTCATTTTCTTCACGTTGAATGCTATGAAAAGAAAACTAAAAAAAAAACCCATAAAAAATTTTATTAACACTTCATTCACTGATTTTAAAAATAAATCAAAACTTTTCTAATATAATTGTAAGCATTTTAGTCAAAAAATTATGTATATTTATGTCGCTTAAAATATTCAATAAGTAGGATTAGCAGAAATGAGTGCAATTAACAATAGACTGCAAAAAAGAAAGACAATAAAATAGAAAAACCTCCTTACTTTATTAAGAACATGTATTTCGAACATTGTTGTGACGAAAAAACTTTCTTACGGACAACTGGAAGTAAGGGTGGGCGGAATTCCCTTCACTCCTTGAAGGGGTGGAAGATGAGCCCGGAAATACCCAGATGCCAACCTTCGTCTTGAAACTTAAGAGCTTACAGAAGATCCTGGGGTATTTACGTACTTACCATTAAGCACTTCTGCATTAAGAGAGAATTAACGCAATGACTGCTAGCTGTCTAGAGATAAAAAGTCTGTAAAGTATTGCTGATTTGTTAAATGCGAATAGAGGATATCCTGGTCAATGCTAAATTCGAATTGTTTAATTTTTTCATTATTCTTCATATATTTTATTTTCAGTAAAGGAACAATTTAAAAAAAATTACTAGTTATTAATATTGTAACGTCTCGGACTATACTAGACCTTTAACGGCTTCAAGAATAGGGCCACTTCCAGGATGATGGGAACACTTTAAATTTTATTTCAAACAATATATATATATACTCTGGATTATTATATAAAGAAATAAAAATTAAAAAATATAAATTTTATTACAAGTGCAGAATTAAATCACAAGTATATTTCACTCCAAAGTCGAAGATTTTCATAGTTCTCTAGTCTATGTTGAATCTAATTACCTGGTCTGTGGCAGACCTTAACTATCACACGGCGTGATAAGCGAAACCACAACGGGTCCACTTTGAAAAACAGACGGAAACTCTGGCTTATTCAGTCAATTCAATACTTCTTGTCGACTCGTCGCAGAACTCTCTCTCTCTCCTTCACAAAAAAAAAAAAAAAAAATCCTTTTATGACAATCCGTCAAGAGGGGAAGGGTCAGCTTCCCTCACTTCTCATTGGGGTAGACATTTCTCAGCTATTGGTCTGTCACCAATCACGCTGGAACAACTCATGGTGTAGTTCATATTCAATAATTATTTTGTCCTATGAAGGTCGCACAGACATTCGCTAATTTCATGAGTCTCATTATACATGACACCGAATATCTGCTGTCAGATTTGAGGGACAGATTGTTCTCATTGTACAAAACACTAATTGCATGTCATATAAGTATCCACAATACTGCTTGTCTGCTGTCAAATTTGAGTGATGGGTTGTTATTATATGCTTGTCAAATAATATACATTCCTTTCTCCTGTGAATGAAATGCCAAAACTTTTCCCATGGGGAAAAATGCTACAACATGTTTGGAACACAATAATTTGGTAATTAGTGAAATTGCAAAATAATTGAAAATTAAAATTTTAAACATTAGTATTAATTTGTTAATGCAAATTGTTAATTATTCAAGATTTTAGACCATTTAAATGTTGAAATGTTTCTATATGTAAAGATATAGTAATACATAATACAATACTCTACATGAAATATTTTTAAACTTTTTTAATTATTTACATGTAACAAATTTTTGTCACTTAATGCGTTATGATTAGAAATACTCCAAAAACAAAATACTTCACAATTAAAATAATTGCATACAAAATGGTTCGGAATCCACTTTAAACCGTAGGCCCCTGTCTAATAGGATCGTAGAGCTTTATGGGGGTAGTGATACTCGCGTCCTTAGCATATCTTCAAGCTACACGTGCCCCCTGAGTAGTGCTAAATGAGTAACAGCGGTGCAGCCCTTGCTTATGGCATAAAGCTTAACTGTCTATGTATTGCTAGCTGCATTAGAACAAACAGCATAATCGTCTACAAAAGAAGAATGTATAACTTTTCTATAGATGATTTTTAAACAATAATTGACGGATTAAAATCAACGAGAATATTTTATTATTATTATTTTTTTCGCGTTACAGTACAAACCTTTTTCGAATAGCAGAATGACTTTGTTTTATGAATGATACCTTATTGTGCTTGGTTAAATTTTACATAATTTTAAAAATTATAACGTTCAAAAAATTTTTAACTTAGTATTCATCAAAACTTACGTATTATGCCGACGGCGAGTATCATGCATTAAGAATGATAAAATACAAATGTTGCCATTGAATTTTGCAATAAACTTTGAAACCTGTTAGGAAACCTATTCTTCATAGCAATAGGTAAAAAACAAAATATTTTCGGATCAGATAGGTCAACTATCTAATTCAGAAATCATAGTAAAATCAAAGAGAATCTTAATCTGAGTTGCTGACTAAGGTATCTAAAGTAATCAACAGTCCAAGCAGTGCGAGATCAGTAAGATGGAGACTTTTAACTGTTGATCTGTAAAAGATGGGGATATTAAAAGAATTTAAAAAAAATATCTAGGCCACAAATATTTTACAGTCGAAGAGTTTTCAAAATTTTTATTTTCTGGAGAATACGATTATCAAGTATACTTTGTGTTGACGCAATTTCTACATAATAATAAGGTTTTAAAGATGTGTAATCATTCTTAGTTGCGAACCAGCCTTTTAAATGGTATCATTTTTATTTATTTCAATTTTAATTTTCTTGTTTTTAGTATATTTTAAGGGTAAAGAAAAATAGAAAAAGCACATATCCAGTGGCGTAACTGTACCATGGTGGCCCCTCAATGCAGATTATCATCATTATGCTTTCTTTTTAATCAAGTACTTCCTAAAATATGTATTGTTTTGGATTGATACCATGAAATTTTAATTTAGAAAGAGCATTGAATTAAAATTACCTTTATTTTTTAATAAAAGTTTTATTTATTAAAATTTGTTTTTTTCGAGCTTCACTGATTAGCAAAAGTGTCAATGAATAGCTGTATTGCGTAATCTGCCTTGTTCAATATAATTTCTTGAACATTGTATTGTTTCTTGAACATTGTATCTTGAACATATTGTATTTTTTATTTTTTTTATTAATGCTCTATATAGCAATAAATGGCAGGTCTTTCCTGTACTCATAGCCTTTCCTCTCCAGCTGGGGCCTGTGGAAATCTACCCGTCTTGCCACCCTACCAATAAAATCGATACGTGATGCTCACATATGCTACCACGACATAGAGTTTCTTTATAATTAGAAGCAGTTAGCGATTATGATGTATTTCAACAACAAGGAATGGCATATTCTTGTATTTTCAACATAACCATGTTTCTTCCTACGCACTGCAAGAGTGCCCCTGTAGCGTTATGCAGAAATGGTCAGTAGGCCTCGAGACTCACCGAGGAAAGTACTGCGCAACCTGTACTTCCGCTGAGAAACAATTATCTTATCCCGAGAAAAAATATATTTAATGCAACCCTGTGTATTAGTTGGTCTACAGACTCTCACCCGTGAGCATATATAGTATATTCCGCGCATCCAGCGCGTACTTGAGTATCGGGTTTTCGGCTTAGAAAAGTGGAAGAAGTGGATATATTTCCCCGAATCTATAATTATCTGTCTTTAAATGTGTTACATAGTTACATATTGTATTTTTAATTGTATATGTGTGGTGTTTTTGTGTGTGTCAGCAAAGCTGTGAGTTCTCCAACCTGGGTCTCAAGTTTCCACCCAATCATACCCAGTTACAATTCAGTTCCCCAACCTGCACACTACGCATGGTAACATGCGCGATTTATAATCGAGGCTATTGCGTCACGATAAAACACACAAATAAAATTAGTCGCATAAATAAAATTAACTATGAAGCATTATTGCTTCGTTTAATTTAGAACAGGAAAATGTCAAAAATAAACTACTTCAAATAAGTTTTTCAAAAAGCATCGAAGACTGAAGGAAATTAACTGCCAATGACTTCTATCAATTGTCTGGAGATAAAAAAATACTGTCCAAAATAGGATTAAAAATCTTTATCTCACGTATCTTCTGAAAAACATACTCTACTTTCCTCGAGCCTCACTTTCGGAATTAATCACTGTACTTAAATCCTTATTTCGACTTGGATGCGTCCAGTTCATTTGTGTCCGAACAGCAAGCATTAAGAGCTTAAGCATTTTGATGCAGAAGCATCTCTTCACGCAACGTCCGTTTGCCGTTTTGTTGTTTGCAAGAGTACAGTCGCGAAATTAGACTATTTGGTTAATGGAACGAGGTCAGCAAACGGACTTAATAAGCTTATAAGCAAATATAAAAATGACATTGACAATTGTCGAGTTAAGAGAATTAGAATTGTCAGGTAACCGTGAACCGAATCGTTGGGAAATACTGTAAGTCTTTGTGACATGGTGTATGCATTGAACACTATTTTTGGAGCGCATTTGTAGTCATTATCCATGTATAACAGCATTAATTATTTCAAATCGTTTAATATCAATGCCAAAAAATGTTTTTATGCATGATTTTAAATGCCAAAGTAGTTTGTCGAAAACACATGGCGAGTTTTAATGATACAATTTTGTCATAGTAAGGGCTGATTTTTGAAAAAAATTTTTCTTCTGATTTAATTAGTTGTTAATTAGTTAATTAGTCCATTTAATTAGTTGCGAGTAATTAATTCTCTCCTTAAATTTTTGCTACATGTAATAAGATATCTTTAGTGAATTATTTATGATCTACAATGTGATAACAAACCAAGTTTATGTTTATATATATCTAGGGGCCTAATGGCCGAATGACTAGTGCTCTGGTACTCGATGCCACAGGTTTCCCGTTCGAGTCCGGGCGGTGCCATAGATGTTTGTAGGGGTTCGAAATCTACTTTAAACCGTAGGTCCCGGCCTAATACAACTGTAGAGCGTTGGGCATAGGGCTGACAACCTTGCCACGTAAAGAGAAATCTACCAGTAGGCAGACGGCCTTAGCCCACCATGGGGCTGCGGGGCCGATGATGATGTATATATAAGATAATCTATTGACTCGTGGCTCAGTGGCAACATGAGCCTCTCGTGAGCATTAGGGGTGAGGTTCAGTTTGCCGGCGGCTTTGTTGTAGACACTGTTTCAAAAAAGGAGGAGGCTCGAAGGCGTGTGTGATGTTCAGCATCTTGCCTCGTTAGTCGGATTACCTGGTGAGAGTTTTCCGAGTTTTCTCCTATACGATACAACATATTAACGGTCTGATGGCCAATTGGCTAGAGCTCAGGCCTTTGGTACCGCAGGCTTCAGGTTAGAAGCAAACGGGTGCGCTTCTGCCAGTGTGGTTACAAAACTAGTATGCTAACTCAAATGTTTTCAAAGTTTTGAAGGATTTACCATATTTAGCATAAAAAAATAACTTCCTGTTTTTAATTGTAAATGAAAAAACATTCGGTTTTGTGCAACAAATTACCACGAGGATGTTAAAGATAATTATAAAATTATTAAATTTAGCATTTCCTATTAAAATGTGATGCTCTTTTAAACAGATATTATCTCTATTAACAGATACATGAAGATAGTATGTTTAATCAGATACACTTAAAAGCAAGTCTAATATGACACAGATTCCCTCCTCCAACACCGATTCATATTTCTATTAAAATAAAATTTGCATTTAAAAAAACTCGAAGGACCTTTTTATAATGTCAAGTATCTACATCTTCTTGAAACTCTTCTATTCTATTGGATTTTTTATAACAGCAAGGATAATTTGATTCTTGTGATGAAAACATAATTAAAACTGAAGGACAAGCACGCGTTGGCACTCGTGTAAAAAGTGGTATATATAATTTTGCGTTCATATTAACTGAAATTTTGTTTATATCATTTCATGTGCAAAATATGTTTTACAAAACCTAAAACCTAGTATTCTTTATAATGAGTTTGCCAATAATGATAGTTTTTATATATGTTATTTTAAATTATTAGTAAAAATACTCTAACATTTGGTTTAAAAACACATAGGTCTGCATTTCTAGAGGATATATAAGGAATGTACAGACAACGGGACGTAGCATTCCTGTAATTTAACTACGGGTCATTCGAAAAATTTTTTGAATCATTTAATATATATATATATATATTATTTTTTTTGAAAAAAAATATTGGAAAAACCCGCAAAGAGGCTGCTATCAATTTTACATTAAGAATTGGACGCGATTGCCTGGCCGAACATCTGGCCAAAGTGTGAACTTTGATATACATGTTTTATGTTAGACAGAAAAAATTAATAAAGACCATTACTTGTTGCTCAGGACTGGACTCTTAACTTACAACAGAATGGTGATTTGTGTACTCTTTACTGGAGGGCCAGAGAAAATATGCCCTGATCACAATTATGGTACTTCCAGCTTTTTAAATGTCTGTCTTTAAAACATTTAACTTGTTCTTAATTGTCGTTAAGGTTTTGGGGTCGTGTTTGTTAAAAATGTCTGGTCTTTTCCCAAGCTGCGAGAAAATTATATGGAAACCACAATCAATGCATCCATGGGATATATATTCAAAGTATCATATTTTCAATATGATATTTTTATGGGGTATATTTTCAATGAATCAATAATGGGACAGTTATTTTTACAGCATCATAAGGAGAGTGCATTACCATTAGATCGTCGAAGAACAAGCTTCCAATCGCTTACATAATATAAGAAGTAGCACATTCAATAAAATGAAGTGTCTGGTATTAAAGGTCACCAGACCAGTCAAGGCATTTCCATACGCCAAAGGGCAATACTTCAAATTCGGCGTCTATTAAAAGTCCAGTGATTAAGACCTGATCTATGCCCATATGGGATGCTTCCGCATAAGTGACTGCATTGCGAGAATTAATCAGTCTCTCAAGGCTATTCTGCAACGGGTTGGGATATTTTGTTTTATGGATTTTATTACCTACGAGGGAGATAATTAGGGCAGATACTCCTCAAAGAGTGCTGATTCAGTTTTTAAAAAATAGATCTACGGACATAAGTAATCTATAATAAATCCTTATCGTTTATCGATACATTAAAATGTGTTTTTTTTTTTCTAATTTTAGTTGGTCTAATTTAAAGCTACTTGGGTTTTTTCTCGTATTATTCAGTTTTGAGAATGTGAATAGAATTGTCATGAATTTCTTTATTTAACTATTGAATGTGCTCTAATTAAATATGATGAAGGATTCAAATTCTCAAGGCTATTCTGCTTAGAATTGGTGATTTTGTTAATGGATTTAATAAAATAGGAGTGGAGGTATTTAGAGCAGATATCAGAGCATTTACAGATGTTAAGTTTCTTATGGTTTTAAATATTATATTTGCAGACATAAATAGCGCATCCATTTTTATTTAGATGGTATCATTTATGGAAATATTAAAGAAATGAATTTAAATATTAATTGGTCTAATTTGAGGCTAATTATTACTTTTTACTTTTTGGGGCTGAGATTGAGAAAAAAAAAATGTGAAAAATTAACTGTGATGCAAAATTTGAATATTGGATGAATAGGATCAACAATAGTCAAACACAATAATTTTTGATTGAATCGTCTTTTCAAATAACAAAACTACTCTTGACAAAGAATTTTAAACATAACTCTCTTGACAAAGAATTAACTACCCTTGACAGCGAATTTGAAAATTTAACAACGTTTAAATTTTAAACACAGAAGAACTTTAATAGCAAACATTAATTTTTAACATTGCCTTATTTTCAAGGTAACATCCTCAATTTATTATACTAGGTCTGGCAAAATGATTCGTTGTGGATAGTGAGCTGAGTTTCTGAACTAAAAACCTATATTCGAAATCTAGTAACTGGATTCGGGCACAATAAAAGCGCAGGCCCGAAATTCTATCGTTGGATTCGAAGTAGTAAGTGTAAGAAGGAAGGCAATGATGACAAATAGATGTTTACCCGTTTATGGAATTGAACAGCGTCATTGAGATTGCATTGCTTGAAACCACGGGATGGGAATCACCCCAAAATTCCCGACTCCTGAGTCGGATTTTTTTGTACCGACTTTGTCTCCTAACTCCTGACTCTTTCCCATAATTATACGTACTATGACCGATCTGATCTTTTACGTATTATGACTTATCAGATCTTTTACATACTATGACTAAATGAATTAAGTACTGGCGACTGTAAGTATGACTGAATGAATTAAGTACTGATGACTGTAAGTATGACTGATTGAATTAACTTTGATTTTTACTAATAGATTTAGAAGAACTTTTTGAAATAAATTCAATGACTTTTATGGAACTCATATTAACTATTAAAATAATTTTTTCATTGCTAATTACGTTTTACAAGTTTAAAATGTGTATATTTGCACTGTCTTTGTC
The DNA here is from genome assembly GCA_021605075.1 of Caerostris darwini. Classification (NCBI taxonomy): domain Eukaryota; kingdom Metazoa; phylum Arthropoda; class Arachnida; order Araneae; family Araneidae; genus Caerostris; species Caerostris darwini. The sequence continues at coordinate 158,894 of BPLQ01006875.1, read as the reverse complement.
TTAAAAGGCATTCTTATACAAATTTTGCTCACAAAACTGTACAAAAAATAACGGTATTAAATTAATAGTTACCAAAGTATTTTAGAACAGTTTAAGACAAGCAAAATAAAACTATATTTTAAGAGCAAAGATACCATATTTGTAACACGTGAAATGTAATAATATATTAGCTTTTATAAAATCTTCTTTCATTGTTGATAAAAATAGCTTTTAATAAGCCTCAGTGGTGAGAAAAATTTCCCTTCTCAGCAAGCAAATGCACAGACAGAAACAGATGCAAGTTAATGACCTTGATGAACTCATCATTTGAAAAGATATTCAAGGCTTCTCCACCCCAAATTTCCACCGATCTCAAGATTGGGTTTCATCCCTAAAAAAACCCTAGGATAACTTCCCTTTCTTGGTGGACTTATCTAGGGGACAACCCCCATCATCAGCTGCCCTCTGACTCATCACTGTCCCGTTACCATACAAATGTACATTAATTCCCCAAATTGACTTTGCATCGATTGCAATGAAGACTAACTGTTAAATCTTTTACTTTAATATCTCTTATTGTTACTATTTTTCAATTCCTTCTATTAGCTCACACTCTCCCTATATATCCTATATATATCGTGTTCAAATTTTCAATCGTTAATAAAATACTTTTTATTCATCCACTAGTGTTCAAATACATTTTTTTTTGTACTTGTAGTGGATGACACTTGATGTTAATACAGTTTTTTCAAATATTAATTCATTCATTAAATTTAATTTAATTTAATTTTAGTTATTTAATTTGCATATATCTACGAATAGATGGTGAAAGATAAACTTAAAAAAATGAATGAAAATTATTTCTAAAGGACTTTCTGCAATAGAGGGAAAAAAGTAGGAATTGACTTTAAAATTTTTTTTTTTTTATACTACTTGTTTATTCTTAGTTTTTTAAATTGTTGATTATGTTTAATAATGCCGCATAATTTTATTATTATTACTCCTTCCTTACCATTCTGTCAATCTTAATTCCTTCAAATTGAGTAGAAGTGTATTTTCCAAGAGTAAGAGAGAGTATTCATATCAGTAGGTATTCATGTAGAATACATAGATTCATATAGTATTCGTTCAATAGAGAGAGAGAGGGAGTATTCACTCAAGAGTAAATATTCCATTCTGGTAGTAGTTGAAAATATCTCAACACTTACTTTGTATGCTGCTAAAGCAGTAACTGACTGCCTTTGCTACTGGCTGTAATAATGAAGAAATTAACATTTAATTTTAACATTTAAATAATATTTAATTTTAACATTTAAATAATATTTAATTTTAACATTTAAATAGTATTTAATTCTAACATTTAAATAATATTTAATTTATATTAAATAGTTAAAATTTTATTAACATTTAATTAATTACCTTAACATTTAATTGTATAAAAGAGTCGGGAGTGGGATTTTTAAACTGACTCTTTCTAAAATTCTCTAGACTCCTCACCTATACTAAAACTATCGTCAATCTTGGAATAGCAATGATATCCGCTATCTATTGTCTAGGCAGTACTGTGACTGATTGAGTACTGATTGAGTACTGTGGCAGTATTTGAATAGTACTCGCTATCTATTGTCTAGGCTATTGGCAGTACTGTGAGGTAGTATGCCATTCGAATATCCATCACGCAAATGTCATCTGCAGGTTGAATGACAGGATACAGCTGTGTTGCTCCCCATGATCCTTAGATCTGACTCATTTGGATTTTTTCTTATGGTGACATCTGGAGAAATTGGTAAATCGAATCTCAGCTACTTAAAGAAGTAGTATTAATTGCTCATCTGCATCCTGCCTTCATTTTTGTAACTAGACAGGATGCAGATGCTTCATTTTTGTAATTTAATTTTTCTCTGTTAGTGTATATTATATGGTATGCGTATGCATGTATCTATGTGCATGGTGGCCATTTTGAGCAACTTTCTTAGTAAACATCATATGATATGCAATTAACGTAGTTTATGTTTCCATTAAGGCTTGTAGTGTGCAAGTTGTGCAGCTTTATTGTAACTGGGTGTGGTTGGGTTGAGACTTGAGACGCAGGTCTGAGAACTCACAGCTTTATTGACACACACACAAACACCACACTTGACGGTGAAAATAGCCTGCTTTTGAAGCCACTAATCACGGACTTCAACTTCCCTAGGAAGTTGGCATCAGTTATTAGCAGACTCAGAACTAATCATTACAGAGGGATGAAGATTCTCCCAGACAAGACCAGGGCATACATCCCCTGCAGAAATTGCCCCAACGCTTTCCTAATACCTAAGCACATTCTAGAGTGCCCAGCACTCACTCCCATGCTTTGCAATTGGGTATGGTGCCAATCGAGGCCAACTTAAGACAAGTCCTGTATAGTGAAGCGGCGTCATGGCTAGCGGGCGCTATCGTGAAGACTTTTGACTTGATCTAACTTTGATAATTATATTTTAAATCCATGGACGCGACAATAACAACAAAAGTTTATACATTCTCTGGTCCCAATCAAGCCAAATAGATCTAGATAAAATTTTATTATTTAAAATAAAAAGTATATCAAGTAAAAACATTGCATTTTTTTAAAAGATTGTTATAGTATTATTTGATTCGATTTTCGATCAATCATAACAAAAGCTTCCTCCTTTTTTCCACCGTCCTAGTAGACTGACTACTCATGGGGTGTCTGTCCCTCACTGCCGGACACTAAGGATTAGTCACAACAACAACAACTGACTTAGAAGGTGTGACATTTATGAAATAAATATTTTTTTAGCTACTAATTTTTAAAAAAAAAAAAAAGATTTAACTCTTTTTTTTTTGTGATTTCAACTAAATAACGGATTTTAAATTTTAAAGGTTACACAAGTTTAATTTTTTTTTTAAATTTATGTTTTTAAAAGAGGGGCCTGAATGGCCGAGTGGTTAGCGCTCTGGTGCTCGGTACCACAGGTTTTGTGTTCGATTCCCGGAGGTGCCATGGATGTTTGTAGTGGTTCGGAATCCACTTTAAACCGTAGGTCCCGGTCTAATAGGATTGTAGAGAGTTGCGGGGGCGTTGTTACTCCACGTCCGTGGCTTATCTTCAAGTTACACGCTCCCCCTGGGTAATGCAAAGTGACTAACGTCTGTGCAGCGTTTGCCTTAAGGCATCCATGACCAAGCTGTCTAAGTGTTTGCCAGTTGCATTAGAAAGAAAAAAAAATGTTTTTGAAAGATTTTTATAACCTTGGATAAATTCCACTTTCCTTAAATTTATTTTTTTTATTATTTAGTTACTTAAGCCGAAACATAATAGGCGCATGTATTCAAAAAAATATATAAGCAATAAATTTATATATTCTTCTAATTCATCTAAAGCTTATAATATAAAAAGTTCTACAATTTTTTTGTTCCGACGCATAATAGAACCTTTGTTAGAAGGCCAAAAGAAATTTCAAAAACTGGTTACTGTTTGCTGTGCAATTTTATGGTCAAATACCACTTCCTTTCTCTTTAAATATTAATATCAACTTGCTTGATAAGAACTTTTTTCTTTTTATGAAATATTTTTGAAATGAAATTTATGCTTGCTTTGTGACAAATGAAGGCTATTCATATTTTTCTTCATTTTCAGGAAATTAATTATGTAATGTTAGAGGAATAAAATTATAAATTTAATTATTTAAATTTTTTTAAATGAAAAAGTTTAAAAATTTGCATGCAAGTGTTTGAGAATAGTTAAATACATTTTTAGCAGAGTTTTTTACTGCACATAGTACAGTTATTCTATTTATAATAGTAAATTATTATTTTTTTTCAGATGGAAGCAAATCCACTTCTTTAAATAATTATTTATTAATAGTTATTTTTATTCTAATTTTTTTCAATGTTTGATCGACCATTTTGTACCACCATACAAAGGCATAAGTTTTTGTTAATATTCCGTTATCATCATCATCAGTGGCGCAACAGCCCTGTGGTGGACTAAGGCCGACTGCCTACTGGCTGATTTCTGGACAGGAGATGTTTTTTTTTACGGGGTAGGGTTATCAGCCTTAAGTCCAACGCTCTACAGTTATATTAGACCGAGACCTACGATTTATGGAGTGGATTCCGAACCATTTCAAACATCCATGGCACTACCGGGCCGTCCAATCATATTAGATCGGGACCTATGGTTTAAAGTGGATTCCAAACCGCCACCTGTGTCACCGAGTGCCTGAGCGCTAGTCTCCCGGCTATCGGGCCTCTGTTAATAACAGTCTAATAGAATGACTGTTATAGATAGCTTGATATATGCTATTATAGGAAATATAATTTATTTAAATCAAATGACAAATTTTATTTTTCGGTCATGCTGAGTAGTTGGCTATATATTAATGTTAAATAAAACGTTTGTTTTAACTAAAACTAAAAAACGTTGCAAACGTTTTTAACGTTTTTTAACAGACCAGGCAAACGTTTTTTTAGTTAAATTAATTAGCATTATCTTATAGCATACTGTGCCATTTAATTCCAAAACCAACTCTACATAATGATAAATTAATATTTTCAAAAATCTTCATGGGAAAATTTAATTTGGGAAAATTCATTTTAATCAAAAATATAAAATTAATCATTTTAATAATTTTCAAAAATCTTCATGGGAAAATTTAATTTAATTCATATCAATATATTACATCTCCGTAGAGTATTTTCATCAGCAGTTTGAAAGGGAAAAAATAAATTGTAGTGTGGATATCCTTTCCTTATAGAATGAATTAGTACAGTCCGTCGTACCTCATGAACTTTATTTGTATCTGGAAGAATCCATATCTCAAAATCTGACTCCATTTGTGTCCTAAGGGAGATTTGTTAACATGTTCCTGAAACGTAAAATCGATTAATTATAGCTCAACTGCTCTAATAACAAAATAACGAGATATATAGCCTTTTGCTTATCCAATCTTTTTAGTAATCTTCTTTCTTGAAAACTTCATGTAAGATAGATTTTGATAAATTATCCTTTTTGATATACGCCAACCTATTTAGCTCCTTTCTCATATTTTTTAATATTATGTTCGTTTTACTTTAGTAGTTCTTTACTTTCCTGGTCTGTAACTTCATTTTAAAATGGAACAAAAATTGTTCATCTCTAAGATGATCTATTTCTTTTACATTATATAGATAAGAAGTGTTAAATATCATGAGGTAAAAATGCCTATATTATCAAATTTGGAGGAAGAATGCTTATATTATCGAAGTTGTTCATAATCACGAATGAAAATTTTGTGTATATATATGTATATTTATCTAAATACGCTTAAACATTTTAATGTATTTTCGAGCAAAGTCATCAATTGCTTTGTTGATGTAATTTTAACATGGTCATATATTGGACAACCCTGGAGTATAAAACACATAATAAATTTTTAAAGCAAATTTATGATGGTGGTTCATGTTTTGATAACTAACAGAGTTTAGACTCTTGTGTCAGGATATGAAATAAATGAAAAAAAAATCGAGACTTGTCATCTACGTTAGCTGGTTATTGTGCACAATGTTTATCTCTTACTTTTCAAAAGGTTAGAAAATGCTAAATAACATATTTTTCTGGTATTTAAGCATTTAATTTTTCATTAAATTACAAACGGATTCTGTTTTAAATTTTCATCAAAATTTGAAAACATGATCAGTTTGTAATTCTTTTTTCCTTCTTTTTCTAATTAATTAATTGTAATTCCAATAATTTTTTTTAAATGTATTTGTTGTTTAACTTTTTTAAAGTAAAAATGTCATATGCACGCGGTCTATGTATTCTAGCTCTAATGTGTTGACATCCATAATAAGGGAAAACGTCTTCTATTGACATTGTTCCCTTTAAGGTTGAAAGGAATGATGTCTTCCGGGAGCAATAATCAAGGGCAAAATAGATCAGTAGAATGATTTCTATTTTTAGATTTCTTTAATATTTACGATTGGAAATGTTTTTCAGAAAGATTTTAAGGGATAATTGAACGGGCTCAGTTGAACTTTCCTTAAATTATTGGTCATATTCATGAAAAAAATAAAGGCTTCTTGGTTAATAAGAGCATATTGAACATGAATTTCAAAATCCTCTATAAAAAATTTTTTTTTCAATTTCATCATAGTTTTTCATTGGTATTCCCAATATAGGCTTTTAGGCATTCGCAAGTGGCAAATTCACCTTGTAGACGATATTTTTGAACTTGTTTTTTTAAAATTCTTTTTTGGTTTTCTTGCAGAATTCTGAGCTATTCCAATTGCTAGATTAAGTCTAATTTTGGCCACCCAGAATGTTTTAAATTTATATCGTTGCATTGATATAAACAGCGTATCATATATTTAAATATATGATACATTTAAATAACAAATAATGAATTATAAATGCATTTATGCTTTCTTCTAAAATTATAATAAATAATTGTGGCACTTGGCCTTGATATTTGTGCGTCTCTACTGTAAAAATAGCATGGAACCTATCACAAGTTGAGCGATGCTACTGCGCATTAAAGACATCTCAGAAACGTTGGGAGTACAATTAAAGCATTGCAATTCTAAACTGCATTCTAAAAGGGCACTCATCGTGTTTTGGGTTGAAATAAAAGACGGAACATAAATCAAATCGGAAGTGACACACTGACCTTTATTCGAATTCGGAACATACTTACTATTCCCAAATTAAAACTGTCACTCTTTTACAACATCTGTTAAGAACAACAAAAAATATCTCCTAACTCTTTTGAGTTATTTGGGTTAGCTCATTAACATTGACGACCACAACAAGTTTTCCTTCTATAGACTCAGATTGTGAAATGCGATACCGGATCTGATCGGGAGAATTGATTCCCGCCATTTTGTGTTCAAGTGTTTTGTTGTCTCTCTGCGTCATGGCGGTGGCTTTGTTTTGATTTAATGGTCGTTTCATTTGCCGATGCGTCACTGGTATAAATATAATTCAGTTCGTGTATTGAAGTAAAAGTGACTTTTGTGGTTGATAGTAAAAAATGATAAGTTTTTTGGCAAACAGAATAAAAAGGAATGTTTTTAAGCATGTTATAGAATAATAAAGAACGAACAGAATATTGAAGAATGTTTTTAAGAATATTACAGAATAATGTTTTTAAGAGTATTATAGAATAATGAACAGAACATCGAAGAATGTTTTTAAGAAGGTCATAAAATAATGAAGACTGTTTTTAAGAATATCATAGAGCAATGAAGAATGAACAGAATATTTTTTGGCAAACAAAATATTTTATTGCAAATAGATTATCCTTTCAAAAATATTTTAATGGCTTTGATTTTTTTTAGATTTTCTTAATTTTAAGTATAATATAATTTACTTAAAATTAAGAAAATCTTTTAATTATTACTACCCAGCTTAATATTGCAAGAATCACGTTTTATTTAATTTCTCATCTGTTATATTCCGATACGAATTTAAATAAATTTACATTTCCTTACCATAAGGAAACAATCAAAATAATAAAGTAACACTCGTTTGGGAATACTGAGAAATGGGGTGGTTCTGCTTCATGATAACGTACATCTCTATATTGCAAATTTCATATTATCTCAAAGTCTGATCTTTCCCCATACGATTTTCAAGTCTTCGGTCCCTTAAAAAAGTCCATGAACGTACGGCAGGCCGTTTCGGACATCTTCAAGTAGAAGAAAGAGGAGTTTTACTAAAGGGGTACACCAACAACCTGGTGAAACAATGGGATGATTGCCTAAATGTTCAAGGTGATTTTGGTTCCGTAATGGTGTGGGCTGTTTTTTCATGGCATGGACTTAGTCCTCTGGTGCGACTGGACCGAACATTGACTGGAAATGCTTATGTTCAGCTACTTGGAGATCACTTGCAGCCATTCATGGACTTCATGTACCCAAACAACGATGGGATTTTTATCTATGACAATGCGCCATGTCACCGGGCCACAACTGTTCGCGATTGTTTTGAAGAACATTCTGGACAATTCCAACGAATGATCTGGCCACCTAGATCGCCCGACATGAATCCCATCGAGCATTTATGGGACATCATCGAGAGGCCAAAATCCTGCCCCATCAAAGCTTTCACAATTAGGGACGTCTATCGAGACAGCATGGCTTAATATTCCTGCAGAAGACTTCCAACGACTTGTTGAGTCCTTGCCCCGTCGAGTTGCTGCACTTCGCCGTTCGAAAGGAGGGCCGACACGATATTAAGAGGTATCCCATGACTTTTGTCACTTCAGTGTACAGTAGTGTAACTATATTATCTGAGGCCCGTGTCAAATTTTTTGAATGTGAGACCCTCTATGCAAAGTATATTATTGCTTTTTTTAATAAATTACAAGAAAAAAACATGAACCAATGAAACAAAAAGGAAGATAATAGTGGCGCATGAGAATCCGCGAAACAAGGGAATTCCCCTTTTTCTGGAAGTTTCTACCAGCGAGAATTCTCACTTTTAATTTTGTAAGAACCTATTCTAGAATCAACGGAATTCCCTCCCTAATAAATGAATTTAAAAATGTCCTAGGGACACATGAGTGGCAGCGTGAATTCCCATTTTTTTTATTTTCTAAGTACTTATTGACGAACCAGAAATCGGGTGTCCCTAGTATAGGGATTTTGTAACTGTTTCTATTATTATTCTATTATTATTTTAGTTTCTATTATATTATTAAGGCGATATATTTTTGCGTCAAAGGAATACGTTCAAAATCATGATACATACATTTTTTAAATTTATCTCTTTAGTAATTTAAATTTATTAAATACAGAATTAATAAATTTTACTTTATTTTGTAATAATAAATGTTAGGCCTGTCCTGTATGCATTAGCTTCTCTGCCCGAACCGGGAGCCGTTGCAAATTGCCTGTCTTGCCACCCTATTGTTACGCCACTGGACTACTGGGCAAATCTGAACTATACAGCCTTCTAACTGAAACGTTTTGATTACCCCTTATATAAATCAATAAGTATAATTTCTGTACCAAGAGTCGTGATTTATAAATATTTTAAAGTATAATTTTTTTAAATAGTTTCGTTTTCTTTTATGTGCAATTACGATTGTTAAAATATGTCTTCAGATTTATTAAATTTTATATTATTCAAAAATAAAAACATATTTCAATCAATCCGGTTACAGTGTGTAAAAAATAAATATTTAAAAAGTAATGGTTTTAGCTTAATTTAATTGGAATTTTGAATAAATCATATTAAATGATAGAATTATCTTTTCATTCATATTCAGTTTTAAGATTTTAAAAACTAAAAACAAAATATGAATGAAAAGATAATTTTTAAAATTGAAAAAGATTAAGAATTTAAAAATTTTAAAACAAAATGATAAAATAATGATATGATCTCAAAATCAGAAAATTTTATGACAGGGAAGAACCAATCTTGAAACACCTGTGTTTTTCGAAACATCTCAAATCATCTTAACTCAAATCGGTTTTTTTGTATGTCCAATATAATTGCTAAATTTTATTACAAGGTTACCTGCCAGATCATAGATTTTTCAGATTTTGATAAAAGATTAAAATAGGGAACATGATCTAGTTTTTTTAATAAAAAAAGTACACATTAAACAATAGAAAAATAAACATCGAGATATTAGAAAAAGATTTTACTTAATGCTTTCTATTTTATTGTTCAATAGAAAATCGTATCTTTTGTCAATCAAATATTAGTCTGGATGCAATATCCTTATCTAAGTAATTTTATCTCCACGATATTTATTGCCAAAACAAAGTTTCATTTAAAAATTGAGCCAAACAAAGTTTATTTTTTTGAATAATGCTCTAAAACAAACAAGATTTTTAGGTCATGTAAATATCGTGCATCAATTTCTTTATTTACTTTATGCATGTTGCCAAACTTATATGTATACTTATAACATGTAGCTTATGGTTTTCTAATGTATCTCTGCTTTATGACAAAATATTTAAAAAGGAAATAGGATATAATAATTGATAACAAAATAATTTTATTAGTTCAATGATCATAATATATTTCAAATCTTTCTTTAATTTTTCATTTTCTATAAAGCACTGAATCATATAATATCACATTAATAATATCAACAAATCCATTCATTGAAACTTTGCCACGTTGCCAAATTATAAAGAGTGCTCATGCATCTTACGGCTTTCAAATGCCTGTGCATTTCTGCTTTATGACAAAATATTTTCAAAGGAAATAGGATAAAATAATTTTATTTAATAATTGATAAGAATAAAATAATTTTATTAGTGCAATCAATGTAAATATATTAGAAATCTTTCTGTAATTTTATCGTGTTCAATAAAACACTGAATCATATAATGGCACGTGTTTAATATTAACATATCTCATCCATTGAAACACTGAAGCTCTATTCTGATTGTTTAAAAATGCCTTGTAAACTCGACAACGACATCTGTGAATCATTTTAAAAAGGAATAACAGCTGCCTGTTAATCGTTTATACAGCATGAGGGCAATGTTATAAATATATTACAAATCTGTCTTTGATTTTCCATGTTCAATAAAACACTGAATCATATAATATCACGTGCATGATATTAACATATCTCATCCATTGAAACACTGAAGCTGTATTCTGATTGTTTGAAAATGTCTTGTAAACTCGACAACGACATCTTCGAATGATTTGAAAACGAATAACAGCTGCCTGCTAAATAATTCAAAACGTTTATGCAGCATAAAGCACCTTAAGAAAAAAAGTCACTAACTTCTATATAGTCACGATACAACTTCTATTGTTTTTTTCTTTCTCTAGTCTGAAACATGATTTGAGTTGTTTCTTGTTTGACATAAGAGTGTTTAAGGTATTGTTCATTTCTTTTAGTTATATCCTAAACAGGTGGTTGGTGGTGACCCCACCCTTGTTTCCATGGCAACGGACCTGATCCAAACAGCAAAATGATTCCTTTATTGTTCAGTTGCTATTGTGTTAACGCATCGAACCTCGTCCCGTTGCAGTTGCAGTTGCATCACAATAGCTAATGAATAATTCATTGTTTAGGTAAATGCCTTTTAAACTGCAATGGATAAAAAAAATTTTAGAGGAGTTTTTCTCGATACCTGTAGTTTGTAGTAAAAGTTATTATGTCTGTATGAAAATAAACCTAAATTATCAAACATATGATTGCCAACTTTCACAAAATTCGTCCTTTTTATTCATGAAAAAGCTGAGATTGGGTATATGGGACGTTGAGTTTTGTCTGATGATTCAACATTTGGACTTAATTCTGAAAGGGACAATGTTCCATATATTGTATACAATAAAATAATCAAACGTCAGATGAACGGATATAGCTTTCAGAAGGGAAAGTATGAAAATTACTGAATCATTTGTTGCTATGACACTTTTTCTGGCGTTTCATGACTGTTTCAAAAATGATTTCGAGCCTTTTCGACATTATGAATGGTATTTTATGTGTATATCAGTAACTATTTGTTTTCCTTAGTAGGCCACCTACAGTTAAAGATAATAAATTGCTTTAAGGAAATATTTTGAAACAAAAGTCACGATGCGAAACACCTGTATGCGCTGTTACAAGACTTGCAAAGTCTTTTCGTTAATGAAAATAATGACTACAACACATACGGATTCGAACCAATGCTGTCTTACATGTTAAGTTATGCATTACTACTGAACCACAAGTTAAGATTATGAAGAATATTGTGGTTTAAACTTCAAAAAAATGGATATAGCAATGCTATTAATATCCCAACTTATTTTTCAATGCAGTATGTATTAATCTTTACATAAATGAATAAAATTAATTGCATTTTCAACATTATTAACATTGTAAAAATTCATATTCATTATTATTTGTAGATTATTAAATAAGTTTGCATAAACATTGCCAGTAGTTTGCTTCTTTTTCATACCAGAATATATATATTTAACGAAAAAACTATTTTTCCTTACACACTTAGAATATATAAACATACATAATTATTTTTTTCCAGTGCAATTTTAAAAATTTAATTTTATTCCTATTTTAGCAGTTTTTAATTGATAAGACTTATATTATATTTAAGCAAAAAAATTCTCATTACATCTTTATATTGCTTTATTTAGTTTTATGTCGAAAGTTTTAACAAAGCAGGTTTGAAAAATATACTTGAAAATAATACATGACTTGAAATGAAAAAAAAGATAAGAAATGAAAATGATTAGGGATGACGAAATCACGTGTTGATGATCACTTTACCCAAAACTCTCAAAAACAGCATACTTTTGATTTGTAAGAATACTGATGCTTTTTTTTTTTTTTTAATTTAGCGCTTGTTACCTTTGGAGAAGAAACCGTCTAAGAACCGAATGACCTTGGAAATGATAATGAACGACTTATTACTCGATTTTCTGAAGCTGCGTTTCGGCAACAACTTTTAAGCAAGTAGCTAAAAAAGGTGTTTATTATAACAATTCATCGGTGGTTCCCCCTAGAATTCTGATTTATTTAAATAAGCAGAAGAAAGATATAGTAAAAGATTTGTGTTTATCAATATGTATTTATTAAAATGAAGAAGCTGCGTTTCGGCAACAACTTTTAAGCAAGTAGCTAAAAAAGGTGTTTATTATAACAATTCATCGGTGGTTCCCCCTAGAATTCTGATTTATTTAAATAAGCAGAAGAAAGATATAGTAAAAGATTTGTGTTTATCAATATGTATTTATTAAAATCCACCACAATAAAATTTGCATTATCCACATATTCTCATTACACAAACAATTAAGATAACGGAGCATAAAATGAAAATAAAAAATAAAATAATCTCAAAAATAATCATAATGAGAAGCATAAATCTAGCTCATAAAAGGATATAATATCTAATATAAATTTCTAATCTAATATAAATCTAAGACTAATATAAATTTAAAAATACAATGCTGTTACTGATTACACTAAAATATATAACAGAATAGGATTTTCATCTAATTATCAGGTTTGTTTGTTTGGTTTCATCTCTGAGTTAGTATGAATTGATCTTAGGTGAAAATTAGAAGTATAAATTTTTTTAGGTGAAAAAAATTTGGAATTTGACCTCTTTTTCTCTTTGTGTCATTTAAAAGGATAGACGAACAGGTGCTCTGCGACGTAGTCATAAATCGTGTTTTCCTAACTCATCAATTGTAATTTGGCACAAATATAAACTAATCATCATTTAAAAAAGACTTCAGGAAAAAGTTATCTCCGCTTCACAATGTGAAGTGAAACAGGCTTCCTCCGTGCTACTAATGAAAGTCAAAAAATTGGCAAATAACACCTGGTTCAAACAAAGCGGTATGGTATTTTTTGCGGAGTTTTAATTGCGATAAAAAATTATTTAAATTTTTTTAATTATTGAAACTATGAATTATATAACACAAAAGAAAAATTATTTGAAGAAAAATCAACATTACTTATTCAACTTTTTTCTTTGAAAACTGCTCTATGCCGCATATATCTGACTAGCACCCCTAAAGCGGCTTTCAAACGAGTCGACTCATCAGTCGAGTCGTATTTACACCGAGATGATCTCGCTTTGAGGGTCTCCGACTGATCGCGACTAGCAAGCCATGTTAAGAATGACAGCTGGTCGTAAATGGGATCCTTGTGATGCGCGGAAAAGTACATTAGATTCGTGGTAGTCTCGAGAACTCTGAAAATATCCGTCCTTGGAGTGAGCTGCACTTGTGAATCAAATTATGCTTAAATTTCATTTATATTTGTATGCTTAATTTTTATTTATTCATGTATATATATATATATACTATTTACAAAAAATGTGTAAAATAATGTTTGTAGATAAAATTTGTCTTCTCATGAATCTGAAAGTGGCCCGCTTCTTGAAACCGTTATAGGTCTAGTATAGGCCAAGATGTTACAAAAGTGTTATTTCCTTTTTTTATATATCCCCACAACTAAGAAACCTGTAGGTGGTTAAAATATTTTACTACTAATAGAGCTAAATAAGTGAGGGTAGATATAAAAAGGTTAACTACCCCTGCTCTAGATCAAAGTTCTCACTTTGTTAACAATATTAAATAATACATCTACATAGAGTGATTTCATGTTGAAGTTATTTTTCATAATTTCTTCCCTAGCCATAAAACAATTAGAAATCTCTTTTATTCATTTATGTTTAAATATATTTCGTCTTATACCATAACACATGAATAACAGTTACAACATTTATTTCAAAATAAATTTCAGGAACGAATTAATGGCGAAATTTAAATCAAACACTGCATTTCCCCATAACTGCCTCATCATTCCCTCTGTTCATTTCATCAAATTGATACTTACGCAAACACAAAAACACCGCACTAAGTTCTTGGAAAACCATTACCGTCTCTCTGCAATTTCAAACGACGGTTTAAATAAGAAAAGTGGATCACGCATTTAAGCGAGCCATGGTGTGGGTGTTGTTTCCTGTGTCAAGTGTTTTCCGTCCTAACGGTTTTCCTTAATGATTAAAGCGTGCAGAAAAACGATTTTTTTAAATTTAAAAAAAAATTAGTAATTTATTTTTGTCTGGCTTAATACGCTACAATCTTACTTCTACAGGCATCCGTCATAATTGCTGAATCTTAATTGTCCAAAAAGAAAATTTAGGAAACTGTAATACTTAAAATGTAATGAGGTTTTTTTTTGTGTGTGTGTGTGTGTTTATTTTTCTTATTCTACAAATTGTTGGAAGGTCTTTTGCTTTTTAACCACTTTTGGTTACCAATCTTCAAGTTAAAATGTTTATAAATTATTAAAAGCATCATGTAGTTTTTATCATGTGTGAAAATGATGTTGTCCTGGTTAGGGATTCGTGGCACAATCCAAAAAGTGCAGCAAGCAAATAAAACTCCATTCCAAATTTGCAAATTTTGGCGGAAAAATGGTAGTTTGGGCCCCTTAAATCTTGAAACGATTTATGAGTAACGTTTATCCTCAGGAATTTTCTGGAGAATTTGGTTTTTTCTTGAAGTATGATTTTGAATCACTTTTCATCTTTTGGGTTGGGATTTTAAACATTTGTATATCCAATGGCTATAAGTATTCGTAATTGATCAATTCCTTCTTTTTGAAGTTTCATATTTATCCCTTTCGCCTAAGCCTATTGAGCTGTATAATGCTTCTTATTGTATTTGGAATACTTCATTCTTCATTTATACCTAGAATTTTCAAACTTTGATATATTCTTTTGGTTATTGAATGTGATAACGTTTCTTGTAGAATTTGGAATACTTCATTCTTCATTTACGACGACATTTATCTTACTTTTGTATATTCTTTTAGAGATTCTTGAACAATTCATTCTTCATGAAGTTCTAGATCTATTCAACATTGCTTTATTCATGTGGATACTATTTAATGTTTTCTCAATGCTAAACATTAAAAAAACAGTTACCATGGTAACGATCGCGTTCCAGTTGTGACAAAACTCAAGGTAACAAAAATATTTGGGTTTTAATCAATCAAAAGCCTTCAGAGAAATTTATGAATTGCGTGAAAATAATTAGAATGTTTAATGCATGGGAATAAATAGGTCATATCTACATGTAGGGTAAAATCTACATAGAAATTGAAAACCAAAGGAAAAAGATCAATATGTATAATAATAGAAACTTAACAAAAGTTTTAATGGAAAAAGAATCCTATGCAGTTAATTCGCTATAGACCACTGACTTAAGCATATACAGAATGTTACAGAAAGTATTTATAGTCATATTTCAGTTTTAATACCATGGGAGTTATCTGATCCTTGATAAAGCTAGGTATCCATATTTATCCCTTTTTATGTTCCACTTTGCAACTTTGCAATTTAAGAAGCACCAGAGAGCCTAGCCCTCAGGTACTTCTTAAGCATTTGGGGTTAGTAAATATTTAATATATATATAACAGCCCTGAGGTCCTATCACCTGACTCCTATTCTGCCTTGCTCTGCCATCTAGATTTTCTTCGAATCCCATAACTCTGTTAGCTCTAAACGGAAAGTTATTTTGCTTGCTCCATGGTATCGGAATACATCGGTAGATATGCTTTTGACTTGGATGCAGTCATCTACCGATCTGAGCTACGTTTTCTATTTGATAAATTTAATTTCAGGGTGTTATAATAAGTTTCCTTTGAATTCACGAATTTATATCGGGTTTTACAGAAATCCTGGTCGCCATCATTATGATCTTTATATTTATTAAAGGATTTTTAGTTTTGTTCCCTCAGCTTATGCGCATTTCGGATATTGAACAATTTCTTTTCTTTTGTATCTTTTTCCCCTTTTATGAAAAATTTGAATGTGAGGCACCCTAGAATTCTTGTTTTTGAGGATTCTATGAGGGTTTTATTATATTATTTACGTGTAGCGAATGAAGGCAGTTCGAAAATTCAGTATTATGCACTGTGAATACAACTCTTATGAAACTTGGTTTGCCTCTTAAAAACTTATCATTTCTTGACGGTCTGTCAAGGATAGATTGCCCATATTTGTTTCAAGGCAAAACACCCACGAAAATTCGCAAAACCAACCCGATATCGTCAAAAACTAGTCTAAATCAGGGATTTCCAACATTTTAGCTCACTCGGGCAGCATATAAAGGAAAAAAAAAAAAAAACTCACGTTGGTTGCATGTAAATATTACTAAATTACCGGTTGTTAGATAGCAAAAAAGTTAGTAAAAATGAACAATCGGAGATATACACATGAGACACTATGATACTTGTAGCATATTAATCCTCAAATTTCTTTAAAAAAAAAAAATTTTCGTCATTAGAATATTTTAGAAAATAAAAAAAAAATGTAAATGTATTCGTATTTTATTTAAAAAAAAAAAAAATTACGTAAAAGTTTCTTTTTTATATATTTTTAATTAATTATTTATTTTTTAAATAGATAAATTTTTTACCTAATATTTATGTCCTCCAGAAAATTTACGATTCATATGTTTACACTGGATTACAGCCCTGGTCTGAAATCATTAAAAGTTAAAGAATAATAAAAAAATCCTGAATGGAGTAAATTATTCCTAAATTTTTTTTTAAAATAGTAATAATTAGTTAAATCTTTTTAACTCATTAAATAAAAAATTTACTTAAAAGCAGAATTATGGATGCTCTTATTAACATATTTGTACGATGTTAACATTAATCTTTTAACACGAATAATGAAATACTTATTAATTCAAAAAGAATAATGCATAGAAAAATGTATCTTTAGACAATGAAATGACCATAATGCTGTTGTCACATAAATTATTTAGGCAATGTCAATGCATTGTCAACAATACTGAGCGTGCGGAAACGATGAGATTTCGTTTACATAATGTTATTCATATTGTAATAAGTAAAGGTCAATAGAAGAAAATGACTAGGGAAAAAAATCATAAGAAAAAAAAAATGGAATAAATTTAAGCAAATAGAAGTAAAATAAAAGTTTGTCCTTTAAAATAAAGATAAGCCAGTCTTCTAAGTCTCTGTTATAATTTACATCTAATTAAAATATCCGATGTACATTTTAAATCATTACAAATTTCATTATTTTATGGAACAGGTAGTAAAAATATAAATATATTAATATATAAAAATGTCCGACTCGTGGCTTAGTGGCAACGTGCACTGCTGGTGAGCATTAGGGCTACTACTATCATTAGGGCTGCCTAGAGCTGAGTTGCTCCTATACAGTTTGGGAATGATGTGGGTGAGAAATCTGACTGGGCTTTTCAATAATCTCTATCCTTTTCCATAGGTAATAATCAATAATTTACATATTAATTCTATTATATTGTAAGTCATTTACCATGATAGCATAAGCTTTCTACTTTGAAAATCATATGGAATGGGTGGAGATTGCAACACAATGATGTTTCGTATTGATACTCGGATTATTTGGTTAAAGTTTCCAGTTTTCTCAAACAAACACGGGACAGTTACCTTTGAAAGTCTATCAGTTGATTCAGTTACGGTTTAAGATTTTGGAGCTATTTAACCCCTAACTGCTCCATCTCCGATATAACAAGACTTAACATTATTCGTGTTTGCCATCATAACATTCCAGTCGAGATCTAAACAATTTTATCCTTGTGTTCTGATTAAGTGAATGGTTATATAGTCTTACTTTTAATAATAATATCTATTAGACCTATTATTTCCTATAGTATTCTATTATTGACTCTATTCTTAGAGTCACTTAGAGTAAATTCTTATATCATTTTCCATATATAAACGGAAAAATTAAAGAAAACAAACTTCTACATAACTTTTTCAGTGAAGAAGTTATTCATTCAATCATTGGTTTCAAGATTTCATTATTGTATAAATACTTTTCTAATTTGATAAGATAGCTAGTGAAATACGCTAGAAGTAATTCGGAATAACTTAATTAATTATTAAATGCTTGAATTCAAGATAAAATTATTTCGGACATTCTTTAATATGTGTAGTACATACATTATTGTGTAAATGTATATTTAAATTTTGTATGATGATGATTAGTTATTGAAAATAAACCATTAATGAAATGCATCAATACGCTAGAGTCTACATTAATTTTACCAATACTTTATTAATTCGAAAACTTAAGAGTTCAATAATGCACAGGTACAGGACTACAGGTTTTGACAACTGAAAAAAGCTGTATAAGGTAAGAAATATTTTTTTTGTAAATTTGAATTTCAAATGTGTTTTTATTTATGAAAGGCGCTTTTATTCTCATAGGTGTTACTCTGTTGAATAATTATCGCCTTATTTAAGTGAAAAACTAGTCATTGCACTTAAATAATGCGATAATTATTCTACAGATATTGAGTAGTAACAGTAAGACATTGATGTTTGTAAACTTATTTCAGTTTTTTAATATCGTACAGCTGCATAAGAAGAAGTTCAAATAAAATGCAAATCATTTTAGAAGCTTACGAAAACTGGGGTAAGACATAAGCCTTTTTTGTTAGATTTAAATATCATTAATGTTTCCGCATGTTTAGCATGAATGTTTCCGGAACATTTCCACACAGCGTTACAGTTTGACCCATATGGTGTTTCTTTGATTAACATATCGACAACTTCACTTATTTATATCATTGATCGATGAAAGAGAAAATAAGTTGTTCACTAATAAATGAAAAAACCTGTAAATTATTGTATGTTTTTGAAAAAAAATGGGTGAATTATGACTTTTTGAAAACATAATGAATTTGTGGGTATGATATACTGATAGCCTAATGTGACTTGTTGGCCGAATCCAGTTGGTTGCTGTATTTACTTAGTCTTCCGTCATGCTATAGATTTGTTGTCAAAACTCACAACTATAATAATATATAATTCTTTTTTTAAGTCGTTTTATAAGTTGTAACATTTTACAATTGACTGTAAAGATGTTCTTCACTTTCAGCGGCCTGATGGCCAATTGGTTAATGCTCTGGCCTTCGGTACCACAGGCTTTAGGATTTACGATAAACTGTAGGTCCCTGTCTAATTAGCCTAAAGTGTGCACAAGATGACCGTAGAGAGACAAATCAAATAAACAATCTTCATTTTCACAAAATTAATTATACTTTTTCAATTTAATTTATACTAAGTTATTATTAATATCTGAGTTATTAAAGCTACTATATCCAAAAACAAAAACAAAAAAACATAGGTTAAGAAACATAATCTGAAAATCTGTCTAATATATTCAACATTAACTAATGCCGAATATATTAAAAATTTTCTACTACAATAACAAATGATCTCATGTTAATCAGGCGACAACTACAACAACAAAAAAGAAAATCTAATGAGGTCATATATGTAAAAAAATAATTTCCTGAGATAATTTTCATTTTTCTTTTAACTTTTTTACAATAATTGCGAAAAAAAGAACTATAATTATTATTCTTTCCCAATAAAGTGAAAAGTGTTACATTTTACAATAATTGCGAAGAAAATAAAATTATTTTTTTGCGCCTTATTTTTAGAATAAAAAAAAATCTCTAATCTTTCCTTTTTCGAAAAAGAAAATATAAATAAAATCCATTACTCGAGCACTATAAGCTCGAACATGCCTCTCTTAATAAATAACAATGGCTGTTCTATTTTTACTTTAGCATTCTTGACAAACCAATTGTCATGACAAAAAAACGTAATTAACTTAGGATTATTTTATTATTATTATTATTTCTTTCTTGATTGCTCAAAGCTTCCTCTCTTTATCATGACAAATAACATTTCCAGAACTTCCTCCTCCACATAATAACTCACGGAACGACGATTTTGCCAGTTAAAAATTCAATTAAGGCGTCAAAAAAAGTTATTTTTTTTATTTATATCAACTTATTTGGTCTTTCCTCGTATACTAACGATATAATTTCTACATTGATTGAAAAATAGGGCAATGCCGATTGTTGTTACAAATACGTTAATTTATAGCTTCGTTCTGTTAGATTCTTCATTCTTTATATGCTCTTTTATCTAAAGCAGGGGTGACAACCCAAATGATCTTGCGGGCCACTTTGGAAACGCATCCTAACTCCGCGGGCCGCATATAAAATTATATATCCCCATATTAGATTTAGACCCACTAAAAATATTTTTTTGGAATGAAAAATGTGTTATTATTATTGTAACTATTATTCTTACTTGTTAACAATGATACTAAACGCACATTGTAAAGAAATATAAATATAATGAAATAAAAAAATGAAATTATTAAAAAATATTTATTTTATTCGTGCGATATTTGTTTCTCCGCTCTTTCACTCAGCTTTTGCAAATCGATGTCACTTTAGGTATTTGCACATCTTAATGGGTGTTGCGTCCGTTATGTTGAGCTTATTTTGTGTTTGGTCGATTTCATTTTCGAAAAAAAAATTCGCAGGTGTAGGTTGAACCAAATGAGCTAACAATGTTTTTGTGATAGATTAACTCAAATATCTAGGAATGGTCACTGCGTCTTAAGTCACTTAAAGTGAAACATATAGCCTGTTGTATTAGATGTTCCAAGGTGCGCGAGCATCATGAGTTTGCAGAATATAATTTAATTATTCTGCGAGCTCATGACAAAACAGGCAATATCTGTCGTGTATTCGCAAGAATATTATTATAAAATCACAGCTAATATTTTCTCATAATTTTAGCAGTTACTTTTTGAATATATGGATGCACACATAATGTATTTTTTAATACACTGATTTTCACTACTTTGACCATTATAAAATAAATATATTTTGTAAATGTGTGATAAAAATAAAAGTGTGATCTCACAGGCAGCAAAAATATTCAAGGCGGGCCACGGATATTGCCAGTTAAAAATGCATTTAAGGCGTCAAAAACTGTATTTTTTTATTTATATCAACTTATTTGGTCTTTCCTCGTATTCGAACTATCTAACTTCTACAGTGACTGAAAAATAGGGCAATGCCGATTGTTGTTACAAATGCGTTAATTTATATCTTCGCTCTGTTCGATTCTTCATTCTTTATATGTTCTTTTATCTAAACGTTGCCTTAGTTTCGTTTTAATTTATGGTACTCAAAAAAGACTTTACTATCAAAGTTTATGGCTTTTTTAGCATAAGGTAGATGTAATAGAATAAGCAAATAAACGCCTTCGTAATTGCAAAATGTCAGGATGTAGATTTTATGACATGTTTTTCAGGTGTTTTTTTGTTATCTACCATTCTTTTTGGGGTTTACCGCGAATAGGTCTGTAAATTACTGTTTTCTGTTTTTTTTTTGTTTTTTTTTCCCTTTCTTTCTTTCCTTTTTTTCTTTTTTTTTCTATTTCTTTCTTGGAATTTTGAGATTATGAAAGTAACTGAACCAAAAAAAAAGAACTGAAAAAAGATTTATTACTTTCTCTTTACACATTTTTTATGTTTACAAAATTGGCCATAAATTGATGTAAATTTGTTTATTATTTTAAAAATACTACAAATTTACTACTTTTATGTTTAAAATGTTGGTTAATGGTATTATTAGAAATTTTAAAAATAAATTTTTTTTAAATAATTTTTCTAAAAATTTTGAAAAAATTTATTTTGATATGTTTTTTTATATATGTATTAAGCAGATATTATTACATTGCAATAAAAAAATTTTATCTTGAAAAGTAGCATTTGATAAAGTAAAAAGTTAACATTATTGTTCTCTAATTAATTTACCGTAATGTGCAAGTTGTGTAACTGGATTGCAACTGGGTGTGGTTGTGTTGAGATACTTTGAGACACAGATTAGAGAACTCACAGCTTTATTAATACCACACATAACAATTAGAGACATACAATTAAGTTGTAAATAAAAAAGGCCTGTTAATTAAGATGATAGAACATCCAAAATATAATAGGCATCATTTAGAAAAGAAATCTCACCAGTAATAAAAATAATAATAATAACAGAAAGATTGTAGCAATAAACGCGAATACCGCAAAATTTCAACTAAGAAATATCTTCGAGTTGCCCTAGAAGACGTCAGTTTGAGAACCACTGTTTTAGAAAAATGATAATAGTTTAATTAGCAATTTTTAAGTTTGATAAAAAAGAAAGTGTACATATGGTTTTTTTAATATTCATTTAAGTATTATTATCAAGTTTCTAAATCTTCAAAGTTAATTTTTGATAATATTTTTGAATTTGATAAAAAAGAATGTATCCTACTATTTTTTAATATTCGTTTAGGTATTATAATTATTTTGTTAAATCCTCAAAATAAATTTTTGATAATATTTAGATAATATTTTTGAGTTTGACAAAACAGAAAGTGTACTTCTATTTTTTAATATTCATTTAAGTATTATTATTAATTTGCTATATCCTCAAAATAAATTTTTGCACAAGAGGTATTTCAAATAATGCATATATAAATGTATATTTTTATACTGTATGTCCATACTTAAAAATACATATTTCGTCCTATGAATAATATTGACTTGAGTATGCAATATATTTATATTGCAACATGTCAATCATGTATTTCTTGCACTAATTTCTATCAAACTTTTAATTTCTATTGTAAATTTACTCTTTCACAAGTAAAAACACTTTTAAAGAGTGGAACAATTTGTCAATTGCTGTTTCTTTCCATTTTACACCTACAACCTCGATTAAGATTCTACAGGCATCACGTGTGCACGACAACTTTATCTTTTTATTATTGGAAATTCCAACGTACATCGCGTGCATTATGCAATATATTTTTCACTCCTTCTTGGCTTGTCCTCCCTTCTCAGGGTGACACTTCAATGCCAAGGTTAAATGAATCATTTGCGGTCTCTCGACACTGCTTTGGCAGAAATATCCAATTGCAGAAGTGTCACCATCTTTGGCGTTGAGAAATCTGAACAGGAAACTGCTCTTTGGAAAAATGATCGAAATAATAGATGCGTTTGTCTGCGAATGGTCATTATCATGATCGTGATAATGAACGGGCAGAATGTCTGTGATTATAAACGGCAGCACTTTTAATTATCATCAGATTTTAAGTGTCAGTCTTTTTCATGTTAATCTGTGTCTGTTTATCTTTTGACACTTCTGTTTCTTCGACTTGGGGAAAAAATGAATCGAAATTGTAAAAGTGTAGTTGCGGTTTTTTATGAGCAAAATTTTTATTGTGGTAGGAGAAATAAGAAAATAATGTAGAAAGTATAGTAAATAAAGAGTAAATAAGAAAGTATAATGTAGAATTGCTGAATAAGAAAGTGATAGTAAATAAGAAAATATAGAAAATAAAATGTAAATAAGAAAGAATGTAGAAAGTATAGTAAATAAAGAGTAAATAAGAAAATAATGTAGAAAGTATTGAAAATAAACAATAAAAAAGAAAGTAATAATGTAGAAAGTATAGTAAATAAAAAGTAAATAAGAAAGCATAATGTAGGAAGTATAGTAAAGAAAGAGTAAATAATAAAATAATGTAGAAAGTATAGTAAATAAAGAGTAAATAAGAAAGTATAACGTAGAAAGTATAGTAAATAAAGAGTAAATTAGAAAGTAATAATGTAGAAAGTATAGAAAATAAAGTGTAAATAAGAAAGTATAAAGTATAGTAAATAAAAAGTAAATAAAAAGTATAATCTAGAAAGTATAGAAAATAAAGTGTAAATAAGAAAATAAACAATGTAGAAAGTATAGTAAATAATTCGTGATTTGAAAACTTAATGAAGAATTGACAAAAAGAATAAGACAGAGTTAGATATGTGACATTTCAAGGTGCACGGTTAAGGAAAGGTTTTTGCTTCATTTCATATGACGTTTCAATGCGGTGAACCAAAATTCAAGGACACATCAAAAATAAAATTAAAACCTAATCCCTGCCTATTAAAATAAAATCCAAATTTATTAAATTACGTGTAAAAATTACAAATAAACTTGAGAGGCTTTTAGATATTTAACTATAATTTATAATAAGTTTAAAAACTATGCGTCATTTTTAAATAATGACTAAGAAGTAATAATAAGTATGATGAATCATTATAAGTCCTGACCTTTCATAAAAGTTATAGAAGGTCAGAACTTATAATGATTCATAATAGCTTATCCAATAAAGAAAGTAAACATTGTTATTAAAAAAAAAAAATTCATTAAATAATTTTTAAATTTTTGGAAACTTGCAAATATAAATGAGTGCTGTCCAAATATATAATTATATTTTAATTAATTAATTATCACTTAATTTTCATTAAAATATATAATAAATTTTACTTTGGTAAATAAATAGTTTCATCGAATAAGAATTACAAATTAAAATTAAAAAAAAAAAATTTGTTTAAATTTATAATATTTTAAAATTTATCAATCAGATATTTTCAAAATTTATCAATCAGATATTTTAAAATTTATCAATCAGATATTTTAAAATTTATTAACTTATTTCAATCGCATCAATTAAATTTTTTTTTTATTTCCAATAAAAGAAGTTATTCTATCAAAAACAGATATTACTGTAACTAAACCACTCATGCCAACTTTTTTTCCAATCCTCAATGCATGCTAAAAAGTCATCGGCAGGGATGGCCTTCAAAGCGCTTGTCGATTCACGTTGAATCTCTTCAATCGACCCAAAACAGTGTCACCGGAGTGGTCTTTTGAGTTTAGGGAATAGCCAGAAGTCGTACGGTGTGAATACGGTGGTTATGGAACGATATGAATTTCATTTTTGGCGAAATAGTCACGAAGAATCAATGCAGTGTGAGCTGGCGCATCCAGTGTTTTCGGTACCAATCGAGATTTGACGTGTTTGAGGCCCAAAATGGAATTGACCAATTCTTTTGAAATTCCAACATAATCAGCAAGGTCTCTAATTGTAAATCGATGGTTTGCAAGCACCAAATCTTTAATTTTTTGGACGTGAACTTCGTTGGTTGAGGTTGATGGTCGGCACGAGGGCTTTTCGTCTTCAAAGCGTTCTTTGAACTGTTTATACCACTTGTAAACATTTCTTTCCGATATAGGAATGCTCACCGAATGCCTTCTGCAACATTTTATACGTTTCCACAGACAAAATTTAATGCAAGTTCTTTGCACAATTAATTCAGACATTTCAAAAATCGCCGGAATCAGTTTTAGCGTCTCCCAAAGCCAAGCGTAACTCAAACACTAATGAATATTTTGACGTGAAATTTCACATAGATGTCAAAGACAGTGTCAGCAGAAAAAAAAAAAAAAAAAAAAATTGAAATTCCATAGGCCCCAGGAAATTTAAATTGAAAACTGCTCTTACTTTTTGGAGACAGTAGTACTGGGCAAGTGTTCGAGGCGGAGACACCTATCCTGTTTAGGTGTTCCGCAAGACAATCGTGTCCGGTTCTTAATCGAAAGTTGGCAACCACTGGCAACTGGCGTACCGATTACGGAGTACCAACAGGGGAAATACCCCTTAAACCTCCTCATCTTAATTCATAAATATCCTTTAAATTTTAATTGGCTGATTAATTAGGTTAGTAGAAATATAAGATAAAGTTTCTAAAAATTCAAGTTAAATGGTACTCAAAAAAAAAAAAAAAAAAAAAAAAAAAGATAAAAATACTACTACTAATAAAAGTAAGATACAAAATAAAAGAAATTAAGCTTAAACTTAAATTCAGTACAATTAGGGACCAGTTGTCGATGCCAAAATAATGAAAAAGTAAACAGAGTTTTATAAACTCATTAAACCAAGTAAACAGGGATTATGCTGAACGGTGTAGGTTGATGCTGAAAAGTAAATGATTAGTCCACACAAAAAAAAAGGCCGTGGTCTAGTGTTAAAAATTTTCTAGCTGTCTTGAATATTGTGCATTTTTTGCCTTCAGATTTAGTTATAAGATTATCTTTCAATTTCTCCATGAACATATTTCTGGTGGAATCCGGTTTCCAATATTCACATGGTTTCCTTTTTTTGCAAGTGAATTTGCTGCTTCGTTACCTATAATTCCCACGTGTGACGGTATCCACTGGAATGCAATTTGCTTGGCTTCAGTTCTTAAATATTTGATATCTTTCTTAATTTGAGTTATTATTGGGGTGTCAGTGTGATGATTTAACGAGACAGCTTGCATGGCTGTTCTGGAATCTACGAATATCACCACTTTAGAGTAGCAATCATTATTAATTAAATTTTAAATTCCAGAATAAAAAAAAGTTGTTGGTGATTATTTTAAAAGATTTCTAAATTTATTTCATTCATATCAACTAATTGTTTTTAATTTTTAACAAAAAAACTTATTCTATCAGAAACTTAAACTTAAAAAGTAGATACACGGACTTTACACACGTCCATATATCTTCAGGATTTTATTGCTTATTTGTGTAACTTCACGATCTTTCTTCTCAGCAAAAGAGTTCTTTTTGTTCTCTGCCAACCGTGCCCATAAATACTCCTCATGTTTACAGAGGTATATAAAACGATGTGGACTTCGACTGTTAGGTGTTGAGTGAACGCATTTACATTTTAACGTCGGTGGAAATAGCAGGTTGGTGTGGTTCTTATCACAGCTGAAGAAATATGCCACGTGTGTTGTATTTAATTTCGACCGTTGCGAGTTGCAAGGTGTTTCTTTTTAAACACGTTCATGATTTTTTTAGAGAGTACTAGCAGATGTAACATGGTGTTGCCCGATTACAGAAAATAAAATCTTTTTTTGTTTTGGTAAATTATATATTTGTATATTATATGTTTATTAAATTTGAAAATAATTGAGCATAATTTAAGTTTAAAAATACTAAGTAATTCGCTTTAAATACTATAAATTTTCTAATTGAAGCAATCATTCTTAACCAAGAAATACTTTCTATTCTACCCTATTTTTTTATGTTAATTTAAATAATAGCACCATGTAATCTGCAAGTTGGGCAATTCAGATTGTAACTGGATGTGGTTGGGTTGAGATACTGGAGGCATACGTTGAAGAATTGACTGCTTTATTTGCACATGCACAAACATCGCATACATACAATTAAAGACATACAATATTTAAAGACTGATAATTATAGACTTGTGGAAGGACCATTTCTAAGCTGAAACCCCGAAACTCGGATAGGCGCAGGGTGCGCGAAATATACTTCATCTCCGTATGAGAGTTCTATAGTGGGATATACAATAGACTAATGCGCTAGGATGGACAACATTGATTCTGCTACATATATGTGGTTTTAGTCACCATCGTATTTATTATATGTATATATCGTTCTAATCACTACTTTATTATATATATGCAGTTACTATTATATATTTGCATATCTACTAATTCTATTACATATATTCAAACAAGTCAAGATGCTGAACATCACAAACACCATCGAGACTGCTCGTTTTTGAAACAGTGTCTACAACAATGCCACCAGCGGATTGATCCTCAGTCCTAATGCTCACCAGCGGAGTAAGTTATCACTGACCCACGAGTCGGGCTAAATAATTGCATCTCTTGTCACTCAACTTATTATTTAAATTTAATCTTTTTTAATTTTTTTTTTTTTTAATTTTTTTAATTTTTTTTTTTTTAATTTTTTTTTTTTTTGGTTTGTCGCTCGACGGTCATTTTGTGCACATTTTAGGCTAATTAGACCGGGAGCTACAGTTTAACTTGGTACAAACAAACATCCATGTCCCCGCCAGGCTTCGAGCCTCAAGCCTATGGTATCAACGACCAGAGCAATAGCCAATTGCCCATCAGGCAGCTCAATCATGGTGAAGCAATTAAAAATCTATAATATAGTACGCTATTATCGAGCTAATCTATTTAAGCTATTACTAACTATACTATTTCTACTACTACTAAATCTACTATTACTATTACTAAATCTATTTAAGCTATTACTAACTATACTATTTTTACTACTACTAAATCTACTATTACTATTACTAAATCTATTTAAGCTATTACTAACTATACTATTTCTACTACTACTACTAAATCTACTATTACTATTACTAAATCTATTTAAGCTATTACTAACTATACTATTTCTACTACTACTACTAAATCTACTATTACTATTACTAAATCTATTTAAGCTATTACTAACTATACTATTTCTACTACTACTACTAAATCTACTATTACTATTACTAAATCTATTTAAGCTATTACTAACTATACTATTTCTACTACTACTACTAAATCTACTGTTACTATTACTAAATCTATTTAAGCTATTATTAACTATACTATTTCTACTACTACTATTACTACTAAATCTACTATTACTATTACTAAATCTATTTAAGCTATTACTAACTATACTACTACTACTAAATCTACTATTACTGTTACTAAATCTATTTAAGCTATTACTGACTATACTATTTCTACTACTATATCTACTATTACTATTACTAAATCTATTTAAGCTATTACTAACTATACTATTTCTACTACTACTAAATCTACTATTACTAACTAAATCTATTTAAGCTATTACTAACTATACTATTTCTACTACTACTAAATCTACTATTACTATTACTAAATCTATTTAAGCTATTACTAACTATACTATTTCTACTACTACTATTACTACTAAATCTACTATTACTGTTACTAAATCTATTTAAGCTATTACTAACTATACTATTTCTACTACTACTAAATCTACTATTACTATTACTAAATGTATTTAAGCTATTACTAACTATACTATTTCTACTACTACTATTACTACTAAATCTACTATTACTGTTACTAAATCTATTTAAGCTATTACTAACTATACTATTTCTACTACTACTAAATCTACTATTACTATTACTAAAATCTATTTAAGCTATTACTAACTATACTATTTAAGCTACTACTACTATTACTACTAAATCTACTATTACTGTTACTAAATCTATTTAAGCTATTACTAACTATACTATTTCTACTACTACTAAATCTACTATTACTATTACTAAATCTATTTAAGCTATTACTAACTATACTATTTCTACTACTACTAAATCTACTATTACTATTACTAAATCTATTTAAGCTATTACTAACTATACTATTTCTACTACTACTAAAAATCTACTATTACTGTTACTAAATCTATTTAAGCTATTACTAACTATACTATTTCTACTACTACTAAATCTACTATTACTATTACTAAATCTATTTAAGCTATTACTAACTATACTTTTCTACTACTACTATTAATAAATCTAAAATCTATTTAAGCTATTACTAACTATACTATTTCTACTACTACTAAATCTACTATTACTATTACTAAATCTATTTAAGCTATTACTAACTATACTATTTCTACTACTACTATTACTACTAAATCTACTATTACTGTTACTAAATCTATTTAAGCTATTACTAACTATACTATTTCTATACTACTAAATTACTATTACTACTAAATCTATTTAAGCTATTACTAACTATACTATTTTACTACTACTACTAAATCTATTTACTATTACTAAATCTATTTAAGCTATTACTAACTATACTATTTCTACTACTACTAAATAAATCTACTATTACTGTTACTAAATCTACTATTACTAACTATACTATTTCTACTACTACTAAATCTACTATTACTATTACTAAATCTATTTAAGCTATTACTAACTATACTATTTCTACTACTACTAAATTACTACTAAATCTACTATTATTACTATTACTAAATCTATTTAAGCTATTACTAACTATACTATTTCTACTACTACTAACTATTACTACTAAATCTACTATTTAAATAAATCTACTATTACTAAATCTATTTAAGCTATTTAACTATACTATTTAACTAACTACTAAATCTACTATACTATTTATTTAAGCTACTAACTATACTATTTCTACTACTAAATCTACTATTACTATTACTAAATCTATTTAAGCTATTACTAACTATACTATTTCTACTACTACTAAATCTACTATTACTATTACTAAATCTATTTAAGCTATTACTAACTATACTATTTCTACTACTACTATTACTAAAATCTACTATTACTATTACTAAATCTATTTAAGCTATTTAACTATACTATTTCTACTACTACTAAATCTACTATTACTATTACTAAATCTATTTAAGCTATTACTAACTATACTATTTCTACTACTACTATTACTACTAAATCTACTATTACTGTTACTAAATCTATTTAAGCTATTACTAACTATACTATTTCTACTACTACTAAATCTACTATTACTATTACTAAATGTATTTAAGCTATTACTAACTATACTATTTCTACTACTACTATTACTACTAAATCTACTATTACTGTTACTAAATCTATTTAAGCTATTACTCTATACTATTTCTACTACTACTAAATCTACTATTACTATTACTAAATCTATTTAAGCTATTACTAACTATACTATTTCTACTACTACTATTACTACTAAATCTACTATTACTATTACTAAATCTATTTAAGCTATTACTAACTATACTATTTCTACTACTACTAAATCTACTATTACTATTACTAAATCTATTTAAGCTATACTATTTATACTATTTCTACTACTACTAAATCTACTATTACTATTACTAAATCTATTTAAGCTATTACTAACTATACTATTTCTACTACTACTACTAAATCTACTATTACTATTACTAAATCTATTTAAGCTATTACTAACTATACTATTTCTACTACTACTACTAAATCTACTATTACTATTACTAAATCTACTATTACTATTACTAAATCTATTTACGCTATTACCGAGCAGCAATAACTATTTTCAAACCATTGAGAACAGTTATTGTAATTCATTTTCTGTTGTAATATGGCAATTTTACGAATATTGCGTTTCTTGCTGTATAGAGAGATTAAAATAAGATCGTGACTCTTACGTCATTGTCACGTGAAACGTGTCACGTGCTTTGTATTTAATTTTGAGTGCTTGTTTTTCAAGATACACTTTAATATGCATATGATGCTTGTTTTGATAGTACGTTCCTGCATAAATTAGAGAGGTTGACATAAATAACTTTGAAAACAGAAGCTTACTGCAATGTAACCTTTTTTTTACACTATGCTGTTTATTTTAATTGAAAATAAAAAGAGAAAACTATATTCTTTATTTTATATATTTAGTTTTGTAATCTTAATTTGCGTATTATCATTTTGTGAAGTATAAGTATTATGAAAATGAATTTTGTTATCAGAGTAAATTTTATTGTGAAATTTTTACTGAAAATAAGTGTCAATACATAGTAAATGAAAAATGTTAACAAATATTTTTTTAAAGTAAAAGTTTATAATTATTATTATTATTATTATTATTTTGTAATTTTTTTTGGTTGTATGCTAATAATTAAAATATTATAAAAACAAATAAAATTATCTTTTTCATAGAACGATTTTTAAGTATAACTTATTTAATGGTTCTTATAATTATATTGTAGTTTAATTTTAAAAATAAAAATAAATGTATAATAAAACAATAAGCTATACGATATATATATAATATAATTAAATAATAAAACTATTTGTATTTTTTTCATTATTAGAAAATACCGTAAAAAAGTTTATAAAAGTTAAAATACCGTATTATTAAAAAATACCGTACTGTAATTGGAAAAGTTTTTTAATTAAACTAATTAAATTATATATATTAACTAACTAATTCTCTGGCATTACAGCCCATGTTGAGCCAAGGCTGTCTGCCTACCGGCAGATTTCGAGACTGGTTATGCTTTCGTTTTACAGGATTGTTATCCTTACTGACAATAGTCGTATTAGACCGGGACCTACTGTTTAAAGTGGACTTCTAACCTTTGCAAACATCCATGGCACCATCGGGACTCGAACCCGAAACTTGTGTCACTGCCACCCACTCGGCCATTAATTCTCTAATATCTATCATTATCATTAATGGCTCAACAGCCCCATGGGCAGCCCAGGCCGTCTGCCTACTGATATGCGTATTTCGAGATACGAGATGTTTTCTTTTTATGGGGTAACGTTTTCAGCCCAACGTTCTACAGTCAAATTATTAGAAGGAGATCTACGGTTACGGTTTACCTGTGGTACCGAGAGCCAGAGCACTCGTCACTCGGCCATCAGGACCTATATATATAAATATATTATTCTAATGCTTGAACATATATAAAATCTTTTTAATAATTGACTAAAACTATTTTTATAACCCAAAGGCTTATTAATACCAATTGCGCAAGTGTTTTAATCTAAATGTAAAGAACCTTTACCGTGTATTGTATTTCTCAATGCTTGTTTTACTGAAGATTCCGAAGAAGAATTCTTTTTCCTTTGTTTGAGTGTACTTTCCTTTGTGATCGATTAAATAATGCTCGCCTTGCTTGGCTGATTTCTTGGCCATGAACGGAATGAGAATGAATCTGCAAAACGTGAAAGTAAAACCTTGCGGATTTTTCTTTCTTTAATCAGCTGTCAATTAACGGGAGGAATTAAGGTGTGTTTCTTTTTTCTTAAGAAAGAGCAATAAGCTTGATAAAGATCTTTTTGTTTTTGAAGCGTGTATTAGTGAGTCAGCTTTCATTTTCACCGTTTTGTTATCACAAAACGTTTGAATTTAGCGAGAACATTTTTGATTTATTTTTTCATTGTAATACATGGATGCACATACTTGTGAAAACTGAAGGTCACATGTACTCATTGTAACTTAGCAGCAGATCACACATAAAAAAAACCCAATGTCTTATTTTTATGTGTATAAAAATATTTATATTTATGATTAGTGGAATTTTAAAATAGAAATTGTTTTTAAAATATCATTGTAGAAATTTAAAAAAAACCATATGTAATAGATGGGCTCTTACATTCAGGCTAGACCACGATTTTCAAAAATTTGATCTGTAATAAATAAAAAACATTAAATAAATATTATTTTAATATTTAGTATAAAGTTTTATAGTGTTTCTTCTTTTTAGTTTTCATCAAAATCTGATTATTTTTCAAAAATATTTTCACTTGTACTATAATGTGTGTATATATTATTGGAAAGCACTTATTATACATTCAAACATTTAGCAAATATTTCCTATTTTCATTTTGTATTAGACATTTTAATGAACAAAATTTGAATTTATTATAATTATTTCAAGATTAGGATTATTTTACATTATATATACACATTAAATGTTTTTAATATACACAATAAAACATTTTTTTGAATGTGAAATTAAAGTAAATTTAAGTGAATTTTCAATTTGCTTTTTAAAAATACATTTACAAGAGAAAGAATAATTGACAGTTAATTTTTTTCAATTAAAAAATTATAAACGTTTAATTAAATTATATGATTTTATATTATTCTTTCATTCGTTGGTAGTTAATTAATTTAATTATATTTACAAAAAATGTTGAAAATAAGGATAATTAAAAAAAAATCTAAGCAGAAATTGATTAGGAATTTGAAATAATCGACAGTATCTAGGGCAGGGGAGGCCATATATTTATTTTATAATGGCCAAAGTAGTGAAAACCAATGTATTAAAAAAATACATTATGTGTGCTTCCATATGTTCAAATATTAACTGTTGAAATTATAAGAAAAAATTAACTTTGATTTTAAAGTAATATTTTTGCGAATATAGGACAGATATTGCCTGTTTTATTTATGAGTTTATAGTTATGAGTTCGCAAAATAATTAAATTATATTCTGCGAACTCATGATGCGCGCGCATCGATTTGCTAAAGTTAAGTGAAAGACTGGAGAAACAAACATCGCACTAGTAAAATAAATATTTTTTAATGATTTCATATTTTTATATTTTCTATTCTTTTTTTTTATATTTATATATTTTTTCTATTTCATTTTTAGTGTTATATATTTCTTTACAATGTGCGTTTTGTATCATTATTATTACATTATATGTGTTTACATATAAAAATAATAGTAACAAAAAAATAATAATAACTCGTTATGTTTCAATTTTACATTCCCAAAAAATGTCTATAGTGGTTTTTAATCTAATATGGGGATATATAATTTTATATGCGGTCCGCAGAGTTAGGATGCATTTCCAAAGTGGACCGCAAGATCGTTTGAGTTGGCCACCCCTGATCTAGGCAATAGGCAAAGAATAAATCGGATGAAAACAATAAGGTAAAATTTTCATATCGTTTCTGTGTAGGGGCATGTACATTTTGATGAGAGGATTTGTAATTTTTTATTCCTCTTTGCAAACCATTGCTATTGTTCTTTAAATCTTAATCACGAACTTTTTATGTTTCTAAACGACGATGCAAAGCTCATAACCTCTTAAAAACAATTCTTCAAATTCCATCATTTCTTGTTGCCAGTTTCTTAAGACCATTATCAACAAAACTATTTCCGGGGTAATGTCGGACGAACGACGTTTAAAAGATCATAAATGCACCATAAAAGAACACCAAACAATGCCAAATCAGAGCCAATCCGCAGTAAGTAACAGCACGAGATGAAATAAACAAACATCAAATATATTAAGCGGTCGACCCGCTTTGCACGTGGTTGAAGAATGACCCTGAAAACAAACGCCCGTATTTATTAAATGCCACAATTAACGACCCCGTCTGACAAATGGACGCAACAATTAAACAGGCCTCTCTGTTCCTGGAATGTTCGAATTAGCAGGTCGGGTTCTATTTCCAGCTAAAAGGCGCGGTTGTTCTTGGCTCTCCAGGGAATATGAATGAAAGCTTTAAAACGAGACTTGTAATTGGCTCACATTTTTTTCTTCTGTATCGATGATGTAATGGGAAAAAATTGTCAAGAATGCTTGTTTTTCTTAATAGCTCTCTTAATGTTCTTTAGCTCTTTGTTGCATTTTTAATTTTTTTCTGTCCATAACGGAACGAATTATTACAGCATTAAATTACCGTAAAATTAGAAGGAAAAAAAAAAAATCCTGATTTGACAAAAAAGTCCTTCGCGGAGACATTTTTTTCCCCTACAACATTATGGTTATTTTACATTATCTACCATCTGTCTCATAAAAACAACAGATCTGTTGACATCTGTTGATAGAAACATCACAAAAAGTTTGTATTTACAATAACAAAAAGCATGAAGCTATAAAATAAAACCAATTTCCTCAACTAATTGATATGAAATTTCATATTTTTATTAGTTAAGTATTATTAAGTAATTTACAACAATAATTCTGAATTGAAATTTCATAACATTTTTTATGAGAAAAGTGATACTTTCTGTTTTACAAAAATTAGAAAGGAAAATATAAGACTCATATGTTCATTATTAGCTAAATGCCACATAATTGAATAATTAGTATAATAACTAATAATTATATAGCATTATTTTAATAGTTTTCTAAACGTTATGTTTGAATTATTTTTAAAGTAACTTATTAAATATTTTTTGCTGTTTTTAGATAACCTATTACATAAAAATTTACAAAAATACATTCAAGCATTTTGCTGTATGTACCAAATATTTTTAAAAGTTGTGTACTTTGAAATTAATTTTAACAAAATTTTACTGTAACTAATATTTTCAAAATAATCTTAATTTCCTTTTTCATAAGACATAAATAACGATGATCTGTGAGTTCAAAAACATCAAAAATACTAATAAGGATATTTCTAAATAAATGAAGATTTCTACTGTACTAATAAGGATATTTCTAAACAAATGAGGATTTCTACTGTACTAATAAGGATATTTCATAAAAATTTGTAGCTTTTCACGAATAAAAATAGTAGTAAATGACAAAGTTCGTATCCTATGTTAAAAATTAAGGCCATTTCCTTTCCAACAAAACTGAAAATTTTGAAAAAAAAAAGTTATTGCTTTTTTTGAAACATTAAATTGATGGTATCAAATTTATGAGAAAATCAAATTTAGAGAAAAAACACATTTTTCTTAACTTTATATATATTGGTAGTAATGCCGTATTCAAATTCGTACTTTTTCAAAGTGAATTAAACCGAAAACGATTTTCAAAACAGAAATATTTGAATAATAAAATACAAAAATAAAAAAAATTTCCCACATAATCGAAAATCGACCTTTTCGAAACAGAAATGTTTGAATAATAAAATTCACAAATAAAAAAAAATTTCCCATATAATCCAAAATCGATTTTTTCGAAACAGAAATGTTTGAATAATAAAATTCACAAATAAAAAAAAATGTCTCATATAACCGAAAATCAACCTTTTCGAAACAGAAATGTTTGAATAATAAAATTCACAAATAAAAAAATGTCTCATATAACCGAAAATCAACCTTTTCGAAACAGAACTGCTTGAATAATAAAATTCACAAATAAAAAAAATGTCTCATATAACCGAAAATGAACCTTTTCGAAACAGAAATGTTTGAATAATAAAATTCACAAATAAAAAAAAAAAATGTCTCATATAACCGAAAATCAACCTTTTCGAAACAGAACTGCTTGAATAATAAAATTCACAAATAAAAAAAAAATGTCTCATATAACCGAAAATCAACCTTTTCGAAACAGAAATGTTAATAAAATTTACAAATAAAAAAAAAAAAAAAAATCATATAACCGAAAATCAACCTTTTCGAAACAGTATTGTTTGAATAATAAAATTCACAAATAAAAAAAAAAAATGTCTCATATAACCGAAAATCGACCTTTTCGAAACAGAAATGCTTGAATAATAAAATTTACAAATAAAAAAAAAATGTCTCATATAACCGAAAATCAACCTTTTCGAAACAGAAATGTTTGAATAATAAAATTCACAAATAAAAAAAAAATGTCTCATATAACCGAAAATCAACCTTTTCGAAACAGAAATGTTTGAATAATAAAATTCACAAATGAAAAAAAAAATGTCTCATATAACCGAAAATCAACCTTTTCGAAACAGAACTGCTTGAATAATAAAATTCACAAATGAAAAAAAAATGTCTCATATAACCGAAAATCAACCTTTTCGAAACAGAAATGCTTGAATAATAAAATTCACAAATAAAAATTTTTTTCCCATATAATCGAAAATGTCTCATATAACCAAAAACAACAACAAAGTTGTTATAAATCAATACAAAAAATTTAAGAAGCGAAGAAATAAAATGCAGATTGAAATTTAATTATGTGTTCATTAATTATTTTATTATTTTAATTTTAATTTTTTATGTATCATTTTTCTAGCAAACAAGAAAAATACTTTAATCATTTTAAAGAGTTAAAATGGAAAAAAAAAAGCTTCCATATTTTTATTTTTAATTACGTGATTCTACTTATTAATGAATCGTTTAAATATGAATTAACTTAGCTGTATCTTTTTTTAATCCCACACATTCTTTAAACAACGATAAAAAATAATCTGAAAGTAACATAGCAAAATTTCACAGCAGAACATGTCACAATTTCATTCAGAACTCAAACACCAAAAAGAAAAATGTCACACTGATTACATCAGTAGATGACACCTGAATAGTTGATGCGAATTCTAACTGCACATTTATGCAAAAGCATTTTATTAATGAAGGTTACATTCTTTAAAAGAAGTTGTCATCATACCTGATTACATTATGTAGCAATATACACGATTTAAATTCAAATTGCATAAATATTCGAATTTCTATTCTATTTAAACAGGTATAATTTGTCTAAAAATTTCCAGCTCCAACTCGATTTTTATACGAAATTTAATGTGATGTGTTATGAATATTATAGTATATGACCTTCAAACGTGAAGAATAATTATAGAATGCGATATACTCTTACTCTGCCATAGTAAATGGATATCTAGCTCAAAAAAAAAAAAAAAAAAATTAGCTGTGTTTGTTTTCACGTTCACTATGATTCAGGCGAACGTAAACTGAATTCCTGGTTGATATGGAAACCATTTTTGTGTTGCAGATCATTGATTTCATTGTTAAAAATATAACAATGTGTTGTACATAAATCAGAGGAAGATTGTTGCTACAAGAATGTCAGGTAATAAGAGCTTAGAACAATTGTTAACTATTCTACAAACATTTTAATCTCCACAGGACCACATCACGGCAACTTTTTTATTATTGTGAGTTTTTGTGAAATAATAATTCAGAATTATATTGATGATGCTGTTATTTGTTTACCATCAAATAAAATATTGAACTATAAACTTATTACAAATAATATTTCGTGCAAAGACAGTTATGAAAAATATTTATTAAAATTAATATTATCTTTTTAATATTGAAACCTGTCTTTATTTTATTTAATATTTCCTTATTTAATGCTTAAAAATTGAATTTCTTATCAAGATTACATAAATTAAAAAATTAAATTTTTAACAGTTTAATGCTGACTTGTTTGATAAAAATTCAATTTATCAATACATACATAGTATAATATTAAATTTCTAAATACAACTTTTACAATAACAGGTATAATTTGTTTAAAAATTTCCAGCTCCAACTAGACTTTTGTAGGAAATTTAGTGTGATGTGTTATGAATAATATGGACTTTGGCCTTCAAACGAGAGGAATAATTATAGAATACGATATACTCTTACTCTGCCGTAGTATATACATGGATTTTAAGCAGGTGAAAAAATCAGCTGTGTTTATTTTCACGTTCACTATGATTCAGGCAAACGTAGATTGAATTCCTGTTGATATGGAAACTGATTTCGTGTTACAGGTAATTGATTCCATGGTTAAAAATATAACAATGTATTGTACATAAATCCGAGAAAAATTGTTGCCACAATGGATGCCAAGAATGTCAGGTAATAAGAGTATAGAACAATTGTTAACTATTCTACAAACATTTTAACCTTCCCAGGACCACATCATAAATCCTTTTTAATTTTTTGCAAGTTTTTATAAAATAATATTTCAGAATTATATTGATAATGCTACTATTTGTTTACAATCAAACTAAAATATTGAATTATAAATTTATTACAAATAATATTTCATGCAGAAACAGTTATGAAAAATCTAATACTAAAATTAATATTGTTTAATTTTTTTTAAAAAAATGTAACCTGTTTTTATTTTATTTACAATAATATTTTCATACTTAATGCTAAAAAAATGAATTTTTTAACAAGATTTCATAAATTAAAAAATTAAATTTTTAACAACTTAATGCTGATTTGTTTGATAAAAATTCAATATAAATATATACATGATATAATATTAAATTTCTAAATGCAACTTTTACAATAACAGGTATAAATTGTCTAAAAATTTCCAGTTCCAACTAGATTTTTGTAGGAAATTTAGTGTGATGTGTTATGAATAATATGGACTTTGGCCTTCATACGTGAAGAATAATTATAGAATACGATATACTCTTACTCTGTCATAGTAAATGAATATGAAGCAGGTGAAAAAATCAGCTGTGTTTGTTTTCACGTTCACTATGATTCAGGCGAACGTAAATTGAATTCTGGTTGATATGGAAACTGTTTTCGTGTTACAGATCATTGATTTCATTGTTAAAAACATAACAATGTATTGTACATAAATCCGAGAAAGATTGTTGCCACAATGGATGCCAAGAATGTCAGGTAATAAGAGTTTAGAACAATTGTTAACTATTCTACAAACATTTTAATCTTCTCAAGACCACATCATACTTCCTTTTTTATTTTATTGCAAGTTTTTATGAAATAATATTTCAGAATTATATTGATAATTCTATTATTTGCTTACCATCAAATTAAAATATTTAACAATATATTTTTTACAATTAATATTTCATGCAAAAAACAGTAATGAAATTTTTTTTACTAAAATTAATATTATTTAGTTTTCTTAAAAAGTGTAGCCTGTTTTTATTTTATTTACAATAATATTTTCTTATTTAAGCTTAAAAAATGAATTTCTTACGAAGATTACATAAATTAAAAAATTAAATTTTTAACATCTTAATGCTGATTTGTTTGATAAAAACTCAATTTATCAATACATACATGGTATAATATTAAATTTCTAAATACAACTTTTACAATAACAGGTATAATGTTTCTAGAAATTTCCAGCTCCAACTAGATTTTTACAGGAAATTTAGTGTGATGTGTTATGAATATTATGGCCTTCAAACGTGAAGAATAATTATAGAATACAATATACTCTTACTCTGCCATAGTAAATGAATATGAAGCAGGTGAAAAAATCAGCTGTGTTTGTTTTCACGTTCACTATGATTCAGGCGAACGTAAATTGAATTGCTGGTTGATATGGAAACTGTTTTCGTGTTACAGATAATTGATTCCATGGTTAAAAGTATGGCAATGCATTGTACATAAATCCGAAAAGATTGTTGCCACAATGGATGCCAAGAATGTCAGGTAATAAGAGTTTGGAACAATTGTTAACTATTCTAAGAACATTTTCATCTTCTCAAGACGACATCATGCCTTTTTTTTTTTTTTTTTTTTGCAAGTTTTTATGAAATAATAATTCAGAATTATATTGATGATGCTGTTATTTGTTTACCATCAAATAAAATATTGAACTATAAACTTATTACAAATAATATTTCATGCAAAAACAGTTATGAAAAATCGTTTACTAAAATTAATATTATTTAATTTTTTTTAAAAAATGTATCCTGTTTTTATTTTATTTACAATAAGCTCCTTACTTTAGCTTTCTTGCAATAACATTTAGCCAGGCTATGAAAAATCGTTTATTAATTTCATATTATTTAGTTGTTGTTTTTTTTTAAATCGTAACCTGTTTTTATTTTATTTACAATAACATTCTCTGGTTTAATGTTTTAAGTAATGAATTTCTTATGAAGATTACATAAATTAAAAATTAAATTTTTTCCAATTTAACTTTAAATATAGAATTTTGATAAATAAAATAAAATTAACTGAATTTAAATATTTATACGTGCATAGTATAATAAAAATTAAATTTCTAAATACAACTTTTACAATAAAATGATAAATTTGCTACTGATAATTGCAAACCATTAATCAAACTTTACAGAGAAAAAATTAAGGAAAACAATATCCACCTTTATCGAACGCAACCTACCAGTATTTCTAAAAGTTGAACTGTTGGTGTCCTACTTTATTCGACTTGTTTTCGTTAATTAAACTAACATGAATAAATTAGATACTACCCTTATTTTGAAAATTTTCGGTAACTTCCCTTATAATTGTTTTGAAATGAATATATAGTTTCTTTACATTGATCGAAAATCGATTTTAAAATGCAATTAAAATTTTAACTTATCTGGATTTCTAATTAAAAATTTTTTGATTAAAAAATGGTACACGGAAGTAATAGTAAAAAGTTACAGAGAATTTCATCTACATTTTTAATTGCATTTTTTAATTTAAAAACCTGTTCACTGAATTCATTATAAAATAAATTGAAGAAAGGTTAATATAAGTTTATAAAGTATCGTTAATAATAATTATCGTTTTATATTTTTTTCTTATTACAATATGCAAATATAATTTTTAAATCTTTTTCACTTCGATACTTTTTGAGACCTTTGTTACCTTTGATACTTTTTCACTTTTCAAGGGGGTTTTTTATATTGTTCTTGAAAAAATAAATCATTGCAGTTTAATATGAATTTATTATAAAAGGTATTTAAGTTATAAATATGAAATGTTAATAAAAATAAAAAATAATTCTTTATACAACGATATTTTTTTTTCAATATGATTTACAAAATGTGATTTCTAAATGTTAGGTATTAAAACTTAGATAAATTCTTAAATTTAAAATTAAGAATTTTTTAACAATGCGAGAACTACTTATTAGTTATTCTGAAGTTTATAATAATAGTTGTAGCTTCCTAGGAGTTAGATAGCGTGTTTGTGTTTCTGAACTAGGGGAACCGAATTAGAAATTCGTTAAAAAAGCCAAACCAAAAGTTCCCGTGGAAGATGGGCAAAGTAAATTTGTAGGCCGGCATGTCCTTCGGCTGGCATTTTTATTCAAAAATGAGGATCCACTATAGAAACTCTCTTCAGTGGTCCACCTTGGGCAAATGATGAATACATTACATCTTTCCAGTGGTGAATGACTTCAAACCAAAGCTGCGACCTGATGGCTGATTGGCTAGTGCTCTGGTCTTTGGTACCAAAGGCTTAAAGTTCGAATCCTGGCGGTGGCATGAA
This sequence comes from Caerostris darwini, assembly GCA_021605075.1. Classification (NCBI taxonomy): domain Eukaryota; kingdom Metazoa; phylum Arthropoda; class Arachnida; order Araneae; family Araneidae; genus Caerostris; species Caerostris darwini. Next base: position 116,437 of record BPLQ01006875.1, on the reverse strand, counting down.
TGTTTGTTAGTGATTCGGAACCCAAGTTATCTGTAGGTCCCAGTCTAATTAGCCTGAAGTGTGCACAAAATGACCATAGAACGTCAAACCAAACCAAATCTTTTATTGAAAGCGGCCTGATGACCAATGGATAGCGCTCTGGACTTTGATACCATAGGATTCAGGTTCGAATCCTGGCGGTGGCATGGATGTTTGTGAGTGGCATCAAAGTTAATTAATCAATTTTAAATTGTAGGTATCGGTTTAATTAGACTGAAGTGTGGGCAAAATGACCGTAGAACGACAAACCAAACCAACGAGATCAAAACCCCAACTGTCAAAAACTACAACAGCAATTCATAATAACTCAAGTTTCAGTTTATTAAAAGTTATTTTTTCCATTTACTTAGTTTTAATTTATATGATTAGAAATACAGCATTTTCTTTCATATTAAAGCTTACCCCCTCCCCAATAGCTTAACTATTGCACGGAAAATATCTGGCAGAGTTCAAAATGTAAACCGAAGTTTTAAAAAATATTTTCACATCCTTTTAGTCAATTAAACATTGAAGTGATTCATTAAGAAGCAATTTGTATTTTCCATTTAACTGTAAACAGTTCCATCACCATCTGGACTTCTTATCTACCTTTAAACCAGCACTCGCCCATACACGGGACAGCAGCAGAAAAAAAACCACAACTTCCTGCACATTTTCTTTATCTAAAACCTTTCCCACGACTCCAGAATTCCTTGCATATGTGTAATTTATCGGAGATCAGGCAATTTTTCGTGCACTTACGCTTTTTGAAACGTGTGCGTCAGATCGTTTAGGAGATACGGAACTGACGCAGGACTCACTTAGAGCTTGCCCTTTTGACACTTCTGAGAGCCCTTGATAGCTCCACCTACTACGATGCTACTACATAAAAATTTCAGATAAAAAAATGATTGATTACGATAAAAACACGCGCTAAAGTGACCGGAATTAGCGTCAAGGAACTTAAGAATGAATCCTGTAGTAGTAACTTTTGCTTTAAAATTTTTTTTTTACTCGAGTGTTGAAATCTCGACCTCGCACGTGAATCAAGACATGCTGTGCTACGTGAAAAAAATCAGATATCCATCTAAACATAAGAGTAAAACGTCTAAACAAACTGAAATGGCATTTTTGAAAGTGGCCAACCGCAACAGAAAAAGTGCTTAAAATATCGTGCTGTAATTGTGGTTTGTAAATGCCTAATTTGCTTACTTTGCGCACATATTTATTCAGTTCCTCCTATTAGCTCACACTCTCCCTATATATATCTTGTTCAAATTTTCAATCGCTAATAAAATACTTTTTATTCATCCACTCAAGTTCAAATACATTTTTTTTTTGACCTTGTAGTGGATGACACTTGATGTTAATACATTTTTTTTCAAATATTAATTCAGTAATTAAATTTAATTAATTAATTTTAGTTTTAAGTTGCATATATCTACCAATAGATGGTGCCAGATAAACTTAAAAAAATGAATGAAAAATTGAGTTAAAATTTTTTTATTTTTTATTTTACTTGTTTTTCTTATAGTGTTATATATTTTTTAATCTTAATTCTTGTTATATTTTTCGTGATTTGCTAATTATGACTTGCGTTCATATATATTTCATATCAAATTTGATGTGCGTTTGTTTGTGCGTGATATTATTGCTTTCATATACTAATTTTGATTTATGTACATATATATTTTTCCTGAGATATTCAAAATATCTAACACCATGATGTTAAGGGGCCCTTTAAAATCATAATTTTCACTTTGATTTGCGTATAAATGGTGGAGATAATTACATTAGAAATAAAAAAAGGAGTGCTGTTTACTCTTAAATTGAAAATATTCACAATATTCATAAAATGCTTTTTTTTGTTTATGTCTGTTAATATAATAGAAGAATCATAGGAGATAGAATCTTAAAAAGAATAAGAAAAAAAAATCATAGAATATTTTTAGAATCATAGTTAACTGATTTAAAAAGAGTAAACATTAAAAACTGTACATTATATTATTTACAATTTTTTGAAAAAGCTAACCATAAGAGGGAAGGATTTAAAGTCTTCTCTATGCATGTGATTACGATTTTAAATAGTTATTATTGCCAAGGACAATTTAGTATTAAAGGTTTTATATTATAACTAAGAAATCCTTTTTGTTAAAACAAGTTATTTAAAATAAATATTAACGTTCTCTTACAGCTGCGTAAATTTATCATAAAAAAAAAAAAAACTATTTCTTTTAATACTAGATACTCATAGGCGTTACCAGTTTGGTTAGTGAACTACTTGTTTTTAACTTCACAACCATTTGCCATGGTTTGTACAGTTTTTTCCTTCAAGTTTCTTTTTTAGATTCTTAGCTTTTAAAAAAATAACCTCTATTCTATCTATTAAAAAACGTTTTTGGTTAGATCGATAATTAAATGAGAAAAGAAAAGCTGTTCAAGGATTTTTAATTCTATTTATAATTGTAGTTTGCTTATAGTCTTTGGCAAAAGAGTGTTAAAAATTGTATTGTGTGATTTTTAAAAAGTATCTAAAAATAAATAAATAAAAATAAAATTAAATAAATAAATAAAAAGCAGACAGCTTTGTTTTTTAGTTTCATGCTTATCTTTTTTTCTCTCTACAAATACTGATCCAGTTTTCAATTTTTTCAATTTTTAAATAAACTTTATATACATTGTATTTAAACGGATTTCATGAAAATATCTATTAATAGACTTTATAGTTTTTGTAATAAAAAAAAAGTTTTAAAATTAAAAAAAAAGATAATTAAATTAAAAATTAAAAAAAAATTAAAGTAAAATGACTTAACCAAACCTTTTTTTAATTTTTAATATAGCTTTGCAGTGTGCAGGTTGGGTAACCAGATTGTAACTGGGTGTAGTTGCGTTGAGATAATTCATGTTTGAGAATTCACAATTTTATTTACACACGCACAAACACCTCACACATACAATTAAACACAAACAATATTTAACACATTTAAAGACATATAATTATAAATTCGTAGAAGGACTCTATTTCTAAGCCGAAACTCGGATATGCGTAGGTAGCGCGACATACATTTTCTCTCTTGTTCGAAATCTATCTGTACCTTCTATCAAGCCCCATCTCCACCCCCTCGTAGTTCAGAATTTCCCCATGCTGTCCACCAGGTTTCCTAGTACACAATTTCTTCATGCTGTCCATCAGGTTTCCTAGTACACAATTTCTCCATGCTATCCACCAGATTTCCTAGTACCCAATTTCTCCATGCTGTCCACCAGGTTTCCTAGTACACAATTTCTCCATGCTGCCCACCAGTATCCATAGTCCGAAATTTCCCTAAGCTGTCCAGCAGGCCTCTCTAGTCCACTACCGTGGCTACACATGATTCAAAATTTCCTCATGCTGTCTATCAGGCTCTCTTGTCCGGAATTTCCCTATGCTGCACACCAGACATCTCTAATCTTGAATTTTTCCATTTCTCCAGGCTAGTTCACAATTTCTCCATGCTGTCCATCAATACTCCAAAGTCTGAGATTCTCCGTGCTGTCGACAAAGCCCAATGCACGTGGTTTAGAACTTCCCCATGCAGTCCATCTGGCTATCTAGGTCGAAATTTCCCTATGCTGTCCATCAGGCCTCTCTAGTTCAGAATTTCTCCGTAATGTTCACCAGGACAACCGTGATTCAGAATTCCTCCATCCTGTCCACCAGGTCTCCCTGGTTTGGAATTTCACTATGTCGTTTACCAGGTCCTACCAATTCGGAATTTCCCCATACTACTCCATCAGACACCCTAATTCGAAATTTCTACAAGCTATCACTCCACCATGGGAAGGCCTTATAAACGAATATACCTCATATAAATTGTAAAGCAGACTTCAATTCAGTCTCTGTTGTCTAAAATTAATAATTTCTTTTCATCTAAAATTAATTAGAAATACAATTCATAAGAATTCATGACAAGAAAAGTGTTTTTATATTAAATACTCTTTGCATGAACACATGTAGGTCTAATATTCTGTTGTTTGACATATGACCTTACTTTATTTGTATGACCTCAAACTGTATGCAAAGGAGCCGTGCAGACAAAATGGGATGACAGATAAAAGATATTTCACCAACATTTATGCTCTTAATGGTCTAGACTTACTCAACGAGTAAATAAATCACAATTTTAATTCGTTCTTTATTTAGTCATGCTTGTTTTATGTCCACAAAGAGTGAGGTCAACTTTCATATTTCAAACAGGTAAGAGTATAATAAAATACATATAATTTTTGACATCCTTTACGAAATTCGCCTAATGCAATGTGAAATAAATTTATGCATTAAAAGTAAAAGCGTTCATTAGTGCTGAAATAAATGAATTTACTCTCTGACTTATTGGTGAAGGAAACTTCCACACGCACTGTGATTTATGACAGTAACAGCTGCAGACTTAGAAATTCAAACTAAGTTGTGTGAAAGAAATGTTAATTATGAAATAAAATGATTCATTTAACTTATTATGATACTTTAAAGATATATGAAATGAATATTTTGTTGGCAAATTAAGATAATGCCATATATCATAATGCTGAGGAAACTAATCATATTTTGGATGATTTATGATGTTGTGGCAAGAAAGTTTTAATGGTTATTAATCTGAAAAGTGCATATATTAACTGGCAGCAATTAATTAAACCTAAACTGAAAGAAAGCCTTTTGCTTTTATTTAAAATTCTAAATATGTTACGAGAAGTTTCTTGAAAGCCAAACAATTAATTAATGTTTTAAAATAAATTTAGAATTTTATTACAGGAAGTTATATTTTTTCTTAACGGAAAACAATAAATATAAGAGGCAATTTCGACTAAAATATAATTTTTACGTTTCTCGCTAATATTAACTTAATAAATGTAACCATATTTTTAAAAATATGTGAGGTTAAAGAGTAAGAGGTTTCTCAAAATGTATACCATCCACCAAAGGTTTTCGAACTCATTAATCAAGTTAAATGATGTTCTTAAAAGAACTACCAGTTTATTTTGAAACTTGTTCTTGGAAAATTAATTTAAAGCGAAAAGAAACTTTCTTTCTTATTTATGATTTTCTGTTGACATGTTATTCAGAAAATATATCTATTCTTCTTAGAATTCGTAGAATAAGCAATCTAGATTGATGTATAATAATACGTAAAATCCCAACATCAACTGCAGATGAAATATAGAAATATGTTCAGAGAAATAGTGGATATGACCTGGAATTGTCTGGCTACATAAACTATAATATTTTTTGTTTTGGCACATTTAAAAAAAAATATTGATGAAAGTTGCAATTTATCATTTGACAGACATAAGATGAGGAGGTTTAAGGGGTATTTCCCCTGTTGGTACTCCGTAATCGGTACACCAGTTGCCAGTTGCCAGTTGCCAGTGAAGGACAAATTATTTTGAATAACTACTTTGGAAAAAAATTTAGAATGTAATACATATATATATCCTAATGCAGCTGGCAATACAGAAAGTAAAATATAAATAAACATATATAATAAATATAAATAAGCACTCGAAACAAACAAAAATATTACCATTTTAATTTCAAAGAGATTTCTAGAGATAAATAAATAACTACAGATGAAACGATCAAGCCGCCAGATGGTGCCAGACACAAAAAATATTGATGAAAAGTACAAATTATCGTTTGACAAACTGTAAAGAACAAATTATTTTGAATAAATATTTTGAAAAAGAATTTAGAAAGTAAAATATAAATAAGCATTCGAAACAAAATGATTACCATTTTAATTTTATGGAAGTTTCTTGAGATAAATAAGAAAGTACAGATGAAGCGATCATGGCGCCAGACACAAAGTAAGGTGTTTTGTTTAGTATCATCATTGACAATTTTTTCGAGATTTTTGACTACAGCCCATATAAAAGAATAGTGAATTCAATAAAAAAAATTAGGTCCTTAAGTATCATATTTTTAAACTTATGCCGGAAGAAAGACATATTCATTTATATAAAGCGATTTCTAATCTTGAAAAGAACTAAAATATTCTGATAGTATTAGAATCGAATTAAAATATTCTGATAGTATTTCCATTAGTAATAAAATTGAATTAAAATATTCTAATAGTATTTATATAGTATTTGAATCAAATTAAAATATTCTGATATTATTGGAAATAGTATTAAAGTCGAATTAAAATATTCTGATAGTATTTGAAATAGTATTAGAATCAAATTAAAATATTCTGATAGTATTTGCAACAGTATTAGAATCGAATTAAAATATTCTGATAGTATTTCGAATAGTATTAGAATCGAAATAATATATTTTGATAATATTTATGTAGTATTAGAATCGAATTAAAATATTCTGATAATATTTTCAATAGTATTAGAGTCGAATTAAAATATTCTGATAGTATTTTCATCTTCAAATATTCTGATAGCCTTTTCATTTTAGAATATTCTGATAGCATTTTCATTTTCCAATATTCTGATAGTATTTTCAATAGTATTAGAGTCGAATTAAAATATTCTGTTATTATCTGTAATAGTATTAGAAACGAATTAAAATATTCTGATGATATTTTCATTTTCAAATATTTTGATAGCATTTTCATTTTCAAATATTCTGATAGTATTTTCAACATCTAAAATACATATTCATTGCATTTTATTCCAGATCGGGAAATTTACATGTATCAATTTACATAAACGAAATGGCTGAATTGTGATGTTTCGATTCTGTAATTCGCAAGCAGTGCAATTTTATCATTGTATACTCGTTGGGGCTCTTTCAACATAAACATCCCATGACATATTACTAACCAGCACAGGGAACATGCATTTATCTAGCAAATAAATTGCTTTGTTTGTAAGCACTCTCAATAGTGTTATAAATAAATAATTAATCTAAATTTAAAAGGAATCTGAAGGCTCTGATTAAGTTACCATGAAAAAGGCCTCGTTGTGTTTTCAAGATGGCCTTGAACGAGTCCTTAATTCGATGAAAATCTTTGATTATTGTTACTAAAAGTTAACTGCTAGTTATTTTCTTACTCATAAAGTCAATATCCTCATTATAATGTTTAATTATTGTGGTTAAAACGGTTTCAATGGGTTGCATGGCATTGATAAGTGTAAAATAATGATAGTGATACTTGATGAAAATAAGATTAGCTGATCCAGAATAAATTCAAAAGATAAATAGTTATCGAAAGTGACCTTGTTTATTATGAGCGCTATGAAACCGAAAATTTTAAATTGTTTTTTTCCAACATTTCCAAATTTTCCAATATAATATGATTTTTTTTTCTAATCATTTTGATTTGAGATAATTGACTATTTATATCAGTAGTTTCAGCATTACCCAGAATGCATCACTATGGTAAGGCCACTATCCATTCACATTCTTAGTATCTCATATTGGACTCTCATTGGACTCTCATCTCCGAGAGTCCCACTCGTGGCTCAGTGGCAACACGCGCCGCTGGTGAACATTAGGAAGGAAGTTCAATCTGATGGCGTCATTGTTGTAGACACTGTTTCAAAAAACAAGGAGCATCGATGACGTTTGTGATGTTCAGCATCTTGCCTCGTTAGTCAGACCACCCACCTAGTGGGAGTTTTACGGATTTTCTCCCACATGATCCACAAATGCGGGGTAGTTTCCCCGTAACGTCCTCCCGGAAAGCACTGTCCTCCTTCTTCATCGTCACAGAGTCAAGTCAGATTTCTACCTATGGGTGCTCCATCACAACAGAAGCTGCCCACCCTTTTCCTCCTTCCATGAGACCACACGATTTCTTGGACTTGGCCTATATGTTGCTGTCTACCTAGAAACAAACACACATGCGAGAGGAACATCGGCGGTATTCCAACACTTTTCTGTATCTCCAATAACATTGGGGTGACATTCCAGCCTACAAATTTATTGTGTACATCTTCAGCATAGACACGATAATTTTCGTACAAAGTTTTTTTTTTTTAATTCAGATGCCCAAATTGCTATTAACCAAGCCGTTTCTGATCATTTAAGATTTATAATCATAAGCTTTTTCAAATTGTGTTTAGAGGTTTATAATCAACCTTATTGTAGTTTTTCAAATATTTTTCTTTGAATTATCTCCTTCGCTTATAGTAAGTATAAAATGACAAACTAGGTGTTTTTTTTAAACACAAAATCTTTAAACATATTGTTTTTTAAATTAATTATTAAATTATTCACCAGCTTTACTATTTTACACAACATGCTTGTAGATTGATTAAACCAACTAATTTCCTGACACTACAATCCACGCTCTACCATGACCATTTACCTACTGGCAGATTCCGAAAGGGTTCCGTAGGGTTGTCAGCCATACAGTCCTATTAGACCGGGACCTAAGGTTTAAAGTGGATTCCGAACCACTATAAGCGTCCATGGCACCGCCGGGACTCGAACCCCGTGGGTTGATTAAGCCTAATTCAAATTAATTAACAACGATTAAATTTGCAGTGAAAACTTAAAAATAACCTTTATAACATAATTTGATTCTAAAAATTGTGTTCAAGTAATATTTTATGATGGAACAGATAGTAGAATTCACAGCTTGATAAAATGCTTAGAAATTGTGTGGTTAGCCAACCATCCTGCATTTTCCCATACATAGCTTTTTCATACGTATTTTCCCATACGTAGGAAGAGAATACTAACTCCGAATCTTGAACGGAAGTTAAAAAAATATTGCATCCTGAAAAGGAAATAAAGCTATTTTTGTAATATTCCAACGAAAACATGTTTTTTTAGCTACGCCATTATCAAATATTAATTTTGAAGTTAAAATATAGGTAACACACGTCAATTCTTTAAAGACTATTTTTTTAAAAATTAGAGACGTTTTCCCACATAAAACGACAGGTCTGATCTCCCACCTGTTTGAGAGAATGGGTCAATATGCTTTTTTAATTTTGTATCCTACCAGACAATCCCTGTTACATGCGTAGGATAAAGTAGACTGGTGTCTAGACATCCTCTGTGAAGCCAAAGGAATCCATGTTAAATGTGTGGTACGAAGTTCCGTAGGTTTTGTTACACGTGGTTTAATTTGTCACGTACACCTAAAGTAGTGTTTGTGATTTATGTTTAATAATTATTTAGATTTTTCCTTTGCAAAAATATAGGATGAATAACAAATTAATAATTGAACAATTAACGAACAGAAATTTAAAGATAAGTTATCTAAAAACTTTTCTACAGATGCGAGAATTTGATGGTGGAAGGGGCCTGAATTTGATGAAGGAGTATTCTGCAAGTTTTTAAACTAATTAATTATTTACTTATTATAATAAATTATATTATTGTACAATTATAATCATATTTCTTTTTAATGTTCCATATAATTGAAATCAAAGTGCTTTATTTTCTAAACAAAAAAGCTGAATATAAAGGCAACAATTATTTTTAGTATACATAGTACTTTAAGTTCGAAATTTACCCGCCGAATAATAATCCTTTTATCCCACTTGGTAGACAACAACATCTAGACCAAGTTCAAGTACCCATGTGGTCTCATGGAAGGTTATTAATGGAATGGAAAACGAATATTAAACTTTTAAAATCAACATACACAGGTTGATTTTTAATTTAATACATGACTAGCGCACGTATGATCAGCAATAATGATGGCCTTGGAATAGGTTTTGATGAACTAATTTCCTTAAACTTCCTTAGTTCGATTTCAACATACATAGATGGTAAAAAAAAAATTTGTTTTTGATTCAACATTCATGTATTGAGTTTAATTTAATGTATGTCTATACGTATGATTAGCAATGCTGATGGTCCTGGACAAAACTTTGATAAACTAATTTACTAAAATTCCCTTCATGATACATGTTAATTATTAATGTGGATGGAAAACAAAATTAAACTTTTATAATTCAACAATCATGGGCTGATATTAAATTTAATACACATCTAGTGTACAATTGGCATATTAGTATTTAATATGCAATGCAAAGTGATGAAAGTCTTTCACTAAACTTTGATGAACTAATATTCTAAAACTCCCTCAATTCGGCCTCAGGATGCAGACCCCCCTCAGACAAAGTCGAGAATCAAGCCATTTTTCTGTCAAGTTCATATCTCCCCTTTCTTACCCTAGGCGGGAAACGTTAATAAAACTGTCCCCACGACATCTGTTCCTTAATCTCTTTCCACCCCCATTTATGAACCCCCTCCCCTCTTTTCTAATCTGTAATGAGACGGAACATGTAAACAATTCATACATTTCCCCCCACACTCTGCTATCTTCCCCATAAAAAGATGCGGCGCAAGAAGTGAGAAAGCTTCAAATAATAATAAGACGTAATAAATTGCCACTATAACAATTGAAGCAGAGATGTCTCACCATGTCCTGTTGGCGCCAAGGTCTTTCGAATTACGCCTTTAGTATTTTATGAATCGTAATAGCTGGTAGCATCAAGAGCAGAGGAGCTTGGCTGCAGAGTCCGGTACATATATCACACCGCGGAAAAGTCTGGCGTGGATTTGGGTCAAGGATTTTAAAGACCTCACAAGAATATACTGGTAGTTTTTTTCCCCCCATAATGACGTTCGCATTGCGCCAAGTTTTGAGCTTTTGTGAATGAGACAGGAATTTAATGTAGCGTGTTGGGTCATTTCTAGGATTTTTGGCATGCTTTGATGTCTTATGGAGATATTGTAGTTGCTATTATTTTCCAATAATTTATGCACATGAAGATAGTTTTATTTCAATTTATATTGCTTTATTGTATTTTATTTTCGATATACATTTTTTATCTTTCTGTTAGAAAAAATTAAAATTCATTGCTTAAAACTTATGTAACATTATATTGCTCTGCTGATGATTTTGTAAACTTTTAAAAATACCTTTTTAATTAACTAAAATAATTTTTTTTTCTTCATTTTTTATGTTTCATTCACTTTTGTTGTTAGGTTATTATTGATAATATAGATATCCGCAATAATATCAGCTTTAGTATATATATATATTAATGTAAACCACTATAATTTTTAACTAAACAGTCTTTGAAATTTTTTATTGCAGAAATTTTTTTTTTTATATAATGTTTTTCTAATTATTATAGGGTTACAGGAAAAATTAAATAGGTAAAAAAAAAAAAAGATAAATAAAAATGATTAAACAAAAATTTAAAAATAAGTAAATAAAAATGAAAAAATGAAATTGATAAAAATAATAAATAAAAAATATATATATAAATAAATAAATGAATATAAAAATAAATAAAAATAATAAAATAAAATTAAAAAATATTATAAAAAAACAAAAATAAAAATATTAAAATAAAATAAAAATAAGTAAATAAAATAAAAAAAATATTAAAAAAAATAAACTCATGTTTGTGAAAATTGCAACACCATGAAGGACTTACGCGAGTGAGCTGAAATTTTCAGGAAATGCAAATTAGCGCATGATATGCAAATGATTAGAATTTCCGTATGCCGAGCAGCGCCCTCTGAACGGCGGATGGATCCGAATAAATAGACGGCTGTAGCGAGGTGTGTATGGTTATCGGTGGTTATCTGCTAGTCGTAAACGTTAGCTCAATCGTTACTTATGCCTCTTTGACGAAAGAGAGCGAGATTTGAACAACTTACAGAGTTTGAACGGGGGAGAATCATCGGCCTTCGTGAAGCTGGATTGTCTTATCGAGCAGTAGCCGCTCGTGCGCAGCGTAACAGCAGCACAGTGATGCGTCTTTGGAAGTAGTGGACGGACGAGTGTCGGGTAACTCGGAAATCCGGGAGTGGACCCCGAAATGTGACGTCAGCTCACGATGATAGATACCTAGTCCACATGGCGCTGACGGACCGTACAGCTTCCTCTAGACAATTGGCAGCACAGTGGTCAATAGCTACAAGTGTTTCATTGTGTGCTTCATCAATTCGTAGACGTCTGCTGCAGCGTGGACTGCGCGCAAGGACTCCTTTATACAGGATCCCTCTCACGCTAAACCATCGCCGCCTGCGGCGACAATGGGCAGTTCAGCATTGAGACTGGCGTGCTGATTGGCAGCATGTCGTGTTTTCTGACGAATCCCGCTTTAATTTGTGGTACCATGATGGCCGCATTCGTGTCAGACGCTATGCCGGTGAACGCCACCTTCCGGAGTGCATTATCGAACGCCACAGTGGACGAACACCCGGAGTTATGGTCTGGGGTGCCATAGCATATCATGGACGATCTCAATTGCTAAGAATTGTGGGCAATCTGAACTGCATTAGTGAAGTTCTACAGCCCCACGCTGTTCCCTTCCTTCAAAGCTTGCCAGAGGCTGTATTTCAACAGGACAATGCCCGCCCTCATAGCGCTAGGACTGTTCAATCCTTCTTTGCAACGCGGCAGGTACAGCTTCTTCCTTGGCCTGCGTTTCATCGGATATGTCACCGATTGAACATGTGTGTGATTTCGTTGGTCGGCGTCTCGCTCGTGATCCTCGTCCTGTTGCTTCTGCAGACGAACTTTGGGTGCGCATACAAACAATATGGAATGCTCTTCCTCAGGCAGACATTCAAAATTTGTTTGACTCCATGCCACGTCGTGTAGCAGCACTTATTGCGGCGCGTGGTGCTACACAAAATACTGATTCCGATCTCTTGTTATTGTTTGTTTGCTTTGAACATTTAATCATTTATTTGTACCACTACCACTCAACTGTGTATTAAATTTCATTGAATTATGACGATTCCTTCATTGTGTTGCAATTTTCACAAACATGAGTTTAAATAAACATAAAAATAAATAAAAACTTCTTTCAAAGCATAATTAGGAAATAGAATATTTTTTTTTCAGAATTTTATTTCATTTCATTTTTTAAATTAATTAATTTTATATTCATATAATTCAATTTATATTTTTATTAAGACAAATAATAAATTTACATTCATGCTATTAAAAAGACATAAGGAAAAAAATGGATTTTTTTTATGCATGAATTATTCTGAACATTGAAGCTAAAATACAAAATATTTTAAATTAAAAACAGGCCAGACCCATTTTATATTTTTATTGTTTGTGATTGAAAATCAAAATAATTCAGTATATATGTCTAATGGCTAAGAGAAAATTGATATTCCTGAAATCAGATTGCATATTTTTGTGAAATGAAAGATAAAAAAATTTTATAAATGTACTTCCGTTAATATAATATTTATGATTTAGTTTGTTGAAAAAAAAATAGCCTTTCCTTAATATTGCGGAAATTAAGAGACGTTAAGTAAAAGTGAAACTGAGATTAAAATGAAAATGAATACAATTATTTTAATTTAGGAATAATGAAACTAACTTCCCAAATTAAATATTTTACTTTTCAGGGAAAAAAAAATATTACATTTAATTTGGAGAAAGAGCATGTTAACATTGAAATATTAATACATTCTAAAAAAAACAAGAATTTAATAATTATTTCAAATTTTTACCTTTGAAATTCATAATATAAAGCAAAATGTTAAAAGTGTAAAAATAATTTTTTGTGTAATTTGCTTTGTTGAGTTGTTTTGTTTGAACAAAATAATATCCTTAAATTAAATGCAAAATAATAGTATTAGCTCAAATTACGAAGTGCTATATATTCTGTGGTAGGATTTTTACAAATTATAATAAATATTGTTTATACATTATTTATTATAAAAATATTGTGGTGTGAAAGGATCTTTAAAATATATTACATTTATATTCCTATTTTTTTACTATATATGAATCACAACTAATATATTTTTAATTGCTATTATTTGCTTTGGATTATTTTAAAGATTTTAAACATATTCCATTAAAAAAATATTGTCTTCACAAATGTATTTTTGCTATAAAATAATCACTACAATTAAAAATTTTTTTTAACATAAACGTTTTTCGTGTGCTCTATTATTTATAGTGAAAAATTCATTTTAATATTATTTGTTGGATCTTAAATCCGTAAAATAAAATAACATGTATGCTAACGGCTATTATAATAATAATAATAATAATAATAATAATAATAATATATTAATAAATAATGCATTTGAAATGTTTATCTATTAAGAACTATTTTTTATTTTAAAAACAAACGCGTTAGATAAAATTTTATTTCAAACGTTATTTACTATAATGTTCGCAAAATAAAAATTGCAAACCCTTATTTTAAATATAATACAGATAATTTATTGATTTAAAACTTTGTTGTTTTGTCTAGACCAGAGGGTATGACAACATGTTTTTTAAAGTTGACACATATGAGACGGTATAATGGATCAATTTACCATAATGAGATTCAAAAAAAGGGCAAAATGGTTTTATTTATTTAAATTAAGTTATGCTATAATGATTAGACTAGATTCTAGCGTTACTCGTTTATTCTAGCATTATTTCGTTTTGGAACAACACACTTTAATAGGAATTTAATTTAATTCAATTTGGTTGGATAAAAATAATAATTTCAAAAAAAAAAAAAAATGTTTGAATAAATTAATATGAGTCGTCACATATGAGGCTATACAATTGATCAATTTACCATATTGAGATTGAAAAAAAGAGACAAAATGGTTTTAGTTATTAAGTTATGTTATTCTGTAATGTGTGGACTAAATTCTAGCAATCTTTTTGAAACAGCATACTTGTATAATAGAAATTTAATTTAATTAAATTCTTTCGGAAGAAAATAATAATTTCATTCGTAATTATAAAAAAAATAAATGGTTTTAATAAATTAATATGAGTCGATACGTATCAGACCATAGAATTGATCAATTTACCACAATGAGATTGAAAAAAGAGACAAAATGGTTTTAGTTATTAAGTTATGTTAGGCCGTAATGATTAGGTTAGATTCTAGAAATCCTTTTGAAACTTCACTCTTATATAATAGAATTTTAATTCTTTTCAAATTTTTTGGATGAAAATAATAATACAATTCGTAATTCTAAGAAAATAAATGGTTTGAATAAATTAATATGAGCCGACACATATGAGGTGATAGAATTGATCAATTTAACACAATGAGATTGTAAAAATAGACAAAATGGTTTTATTTGTTTAAGTTATGTTAGGCTGTAATGGTTAGATTAGATTCCAGCAATCTTTTTGAAACAGCACACTTATATAACAGGAATTTAATTCAATTCAGTTCTTTTGAATGAAAATAATAATTTCATTTGTAATTCTAAAAAAATAAATGGTTTGAATTAATTAATAGGAGTTGACACGTATGAGACGATAGAAGTGATCAATTTACCATAATGAAATTGAAAAAAAAAGTGACAATATGGCTTTATTTAGTTACATGGTTTATGAAGGTAATATATATATGGTTTTAATATGGTTTTATGAAGTTATGTTAGACAGCAATGATTGGACTAGATTCTAACAATCTTGTTTAAACAACACGCCTACATAACAGGAGTGTAAATTAATTTAGTTCTTTTGGATAAAAATAATAATTCGATTCGTAATTATAATTAAATAGTTTGAATAAATTAATATTTAATCACAAAGACAAAGGAGATATAAAAACAAACTAGATGTACTAGATTTAAGTCATAAAAGTAAATATATATAATATTAAAAGTAATGACTGGACTAGATTCCAGCAATGATTTTGAAGCAATAGACTTACATGATAGGAATTTAATTTAATTTAATTGTTTTAGAAGAAAATAATAATTACATTCGTAATAATAATAAAAAATTAAATGGTTTGAATAAATTAATATTTAATCACAAAGACAAATAGATACAAAAACAAACTAGGTGTACTAGATTTAAGTAATAAAAGCAAATATATATAATATTAAATTAATTATTGGGCTAGATTCTAGCAATCTCTTAGATACAACACACTTATATAATAGGAATTTAATTTAATTCAATTCTTTTAGCATTAAAATAATAATACAATTCGTTAATTCTAAAAATATAAATGGTTTGAATAAATTAATATGAATCGACGCATATGAAGCTATTGAATTGATCAGTTTACCACAATGAGATTGCAAAATAGACAAAATGGTTTTATTTGTTTAAGTTATGTTAGGCTATAATGATTGAACTAGATTCTAGCAATCTTTTGAAGCAACACACGAATATAATGGGGTTTTACTTTAATTCAATTATTTTAGATGAAAATAATAATTCCATTCGTAATTATAAAAATATTAAATGCTTTGAATAAATTAATATTTAATCACAAAGACTAAGACGGTATAAAAACAAACTAGGTATATTTGATTTGAGTCATAAAATTAAATATATATATTATGGTTGAACTAGATTCTGTTAATCTTTTTAAATCAATACACTTATATAATCGGAATTTAATTCAATTCAGTGCTTTTCTATTAAAATAATAATACAATTAGTAATTATAAAAAAATTAAATGCTTTGAATAAATTAATATTTAATCACAAAGACAAAGAGATATAAAAACAAAGTAGACGCACTAGATTCAAGTCATAAAAGTAAATATATTCAGATACATCAAATTAAATGTAATTAGGATATATCACATATTTAGCATAAGTTAAATAACCCAACAGCAATTGAATTATTGATTTCTATTGAATGAATTAGAAACATCTCGATTCGAGCAAAACATTCCACAACAACCATTGTTTTCTATTTACCGAAATGTCATGCCATCGCTCGAAAAACCCACTAAACTGCATACTTGCGCTAAAAATGGGTGTTTGTGTCACCCATGGTAGTCTTCGAATCATCTGCTTTGACCACAAAAAACAGGTTGCACTTGGATGCCCAGAGCAGTGGTGGCAAAAAATGTAAATAAGCAAGCTAAAGGTCAAATAAATGGGTTAATGATTATATTATCTTTAAAAAAAAATCCCTCTGTATCATCAAGAAACTAGTGCTCATTTTTTTTTATTTTTTGCTGTGTGATTATTTTATTGGCGATAAAAATTAATAGTAGGTTCCACGGGTTTTTTTTTGCATTGAATGTGGGTTCTGGTGGAAAAAGTTATTATTATTTCTGCTTCGATGAATTAATGTCAGTTTTATTCACATAAATAGACAATTTTACGTGTTTTTTATTTAATATTCTAAAAAGTAATATGGAAAATTCAATCTTAAAAAAACCTAAATCAGAAATATTTATACTTTTTTTTTGAATTGTGATTAAAATTCAACGATAAACTTATAATAATAAAATAATACCGAGAACTAAACGGTAATTCAGGCCCCAAAAATGCTAGAATTCAGCCAATACACATTTATTTTATACGTTGTTTATACTTTTAATACTTTTTGTACAAATTATTAAACATAAATACTTAATATAGCTGATGTCAACTAAAATTAATATGAAAAATTGGAAAAAAATTCTTAATTCAAAAATTTAATAAATAACACTCAAATAAATAAAGACAATTTTACAAAGAAAAGTTTTCAGCAAGATGTATTTTTTTTTTTCAGTTTTCTGTTTTAGTATTCAATTTATTTTGTGAATTTTACAAATTTACTCATCATTTTATGCTTATTATCATTAGTGGCTTAATTCAAAAATTTAATAAATAACAACGTTTAAAAGAGACAATTTTACATTTTTAACAAGATGTAATTTTTTTTTTTTTAGTATTCTGTTTTAGTATTCAATTCAATTTATTAATGTTACAAATTTTCTCATCATTTTATACTTATTATCATTAGTAGCTTAGTTTAAAAATTTTATAAATAACAATGTTAAAAAAGGCAATTTTACATTTTTAACAAGATGTATATATATATATATATATATATAATATAGAATTATCATAAGTATATATTCATATGATCAGTATAAAATGATGAGCAAATTTGTAAAATTAACAAAATGTATTGAATACTAAAACAGAATGCAAAATGTATATATATAATTCCGAACCCCTACAAACATCCATAGCACCTGCGAAGCTCAAACCCGAAACCTGTGGCACCGCGCGCAGAGCGCCAGATGTATATATATGTATATATATATATATATTTATATATATATATATATTTATATATATATATATATATATATATATATATATATACCAAATATCCGGTTTGGAGAAAACAGACGAGCGAAGAAAAGGGTTTAAAAATAAGATTATTAAGATTAATTTTATTATTAAAATAAGATAATTAAGACATTATAGAGAGACAATCTTATTGATAATATATTGGATAAATGTATGATATATACGCAATTACAATAAATTTTTTGAGCCTGATGTAAGCGCTCTGGCGCTCGGTGCCACAGGTTTCGGGTTTGAGCTTCGCAGGTGCTATGGATGTTTGTAGGGGTTCGAATTATATATATATATATATATATATATATATATTGAATTCTGTTTTAGTATTCAATACATTTTGTTAATTTTACAAATTTGCTCATCATTTTATACTGATCATTTGTTGCTTCCTTTTACTATCTATTTTATTTAATTACAACTCTAATTTTCTACTTGCCTACGGATTGTTAATATTTCTTTGACTATTACATTGAATATAAATAACTACACTATTATATAAGACCAGTTTTGCACAAAACAGCATGGGTGTGTCCCAAACCATTCACAGATCACTAAAAAGTAATCTTTACGACACGATTATCTCACTGCAGGTGACATATAGACATCGCCTACGGGAAGTTGAAATATGCACGAATTCAACCAAACCAAAAACTGTCCGACCCTTTCAATGCTTCACGACCTTTATGCGTAACCATCAATTTCACCCTTACAGACGACCGGCCATGACCGGACAATTTGCGTGGGAGTCGTCAAAAGGCCGGTCACACCTGGGTCTGAGGGCGCTCGACCATACCAGCCCCTTTCTCCATCCTCATCGCAGAGTTGAGTGGGCAACTTTTAGCTGCTGCATGCTTTTTATTTTATTTTTAAACCCTTTTCTTCGCTCGTCTGTTTTCTCCAAACCGGATATTTGGTCGGTGGATTTCTGATTGCCTACTTGGTGAATCCGTGACAAGTGATTTGGTCGATGGACTTGCAAAAGCTCTGGGGTCCTGATAGGAGATGTGGTTCAGACAGAAGCAGTAGTCCACAATGAGTACGCCCACAGCAAAAGAGATTACGTATTCAGAAGTTGTTATATATTGGTTTTTGGTGTCTCTTAATAACATATTTTTTTTGTTTGATGGTTAGATGTCTGGTATTGTTCGTACTGATCATATACATTGTGTTTGTTTCTTTTTTTCGGCTTGCGTTTTCAATTGAATGAGTTTCACCTCCAATATTTTTTCAGTAGCAGTGGTTTTATTTGTTTTAGTTCTCGTATTTGTGATATAATATGCTACTCACGGATTTTAGCAGATGGCGGAAGTTAATTAAATTATTTTTTTAACCACAAGTTACTACGTTCACCAACCTCCATGGTTTTCGTTTCTGCAGACGTTAATATCAAAGTTTCGATAACGGATGGGTGGGAATGGAGTGCTGTTTCAAAAATTATTTCACTTATGGTTCACTTCTGAATGGCATTAAGTAAAAGTTTATTATTTTTTACTAAAGAATATAAGCTATATCGTTTATTGAACTTGCTTTAAATTGTTCAATGAATAATGCAACAAGGAAAATGTCTCATCGACAAAGAATTTTTCATTATAGAGAGACAATCTTTTTGATAAAACATTGTATAAATGGCTGATATATACTCAATTAAAATAACATTTATGCACCTGATGGTCGAATGACTAGCGTTCAATGACTGGGACTCGGTGCACAGGTTTCAGTTTTGATCCTCGGAGAGGGACGTGGATGTTTGTAGTGATTCGGAATCCACTTTAAACCGTAGGTCCTTGTCTATTATGATTGTAGAGAGTTGGGCCGACAACCCTACCCCGTAAAAAGTCAGCGTCACGGAGCCAAGTCTGACTTCTATCTCCGATTGCTCTATCACAACAGAAGTTACCCCCTTTCCATCCTTCCATGAGACCTCATGGACTTGGTCTAGATGCTGCTGTAGACCAAGTGGAATAAGAAACAGCAACACAATAAAATATACTTCTCATAAACAATCTGTCTATAATTAATTATTAAAATTTTTAATTTAATAAACTGATAAATATAACAAATATTTTTTAAGACGTAAGAGGAATGGAAAATTTTCAGTTATCGATAAATTGTCAGCAACAATAAAATATCTCCCTAAATTCATATTTATTTTCAAACTGAAATTTAAATTTGTTTTATTATTGTTGATTATGATGTTTATAAAATTCACTTATAACTTACACTTGAATTTCCCATTAGAAGTATAAAAGTATTTTCGAAGATTGTTTTTTGTTGAAATCAAACAAATATAATTGTTTATATTTCTCAAGATAAACTAAATTCAAAATATTTATCTCAAGGTTTCTCAGCAAAGTATCATAATACAAAACAATTTCTTTAAAAAGAGTAATAAATAATTGTTAACGTGGTCACTACGTTAACAATTGTTAAAATCCTCTGATGGCCTTGTAAAAGTTATTTAAAAAAGAAAATAATTTAGGAAGAAATATTTTGAATGAAAATTTAATAGTTTAGTTTTTAATAAAACTAAATTTATAATGGAATTATTTATAATTTGGAAATTTTTTTAAATAAAACTATTAAAAGATCGAATAAAAATATAGAAAGCACTAAATTTTAAAGAATAAGTAGATAAATTTATTTTGAAATTATTTAAATCCATTGGACATATAAAAAATTCCTGAATGTAGAATTTTAAGTAATCGGTAACATCAAAAAGAAAAAAAAAAACATATTTATTTCTCTGAAAATAAAATAAAAAAAATATATAAAATTATGAAAGTATTAAAAGAATATTTGTTTGTTAAAATTCAATAAGATTATAAATAAATAAAATAAATAATAATAATGCATTGTGCGTTTGTTAAGTTTATGTTTACAAATTCACATGCATGCTTTGAAAAAAAAATATGCAAAACAAATGATTGAAACAATTGCAAACAAATAATAAATAATGTTTGAAATGATAAATGTTTATGTTGTGCAAAAGCGTTTTGATTGTTTTTGAAAATTTTAGAATTTATTGCAGCCATAATAAAATACTTCTAATTTTATTCTGGCAAACATCTCAGAATAATAATATTTCGAAACAATAGTATTTCATTTATAGTCATTTTTTAAATATTTTATATTTTAAAGATAATGAAATGCAATTTATGACAGATCAAGGCAAATATTGAATATCGTTTGCAATGTTCCAGTATTTGTTATTGTTTTAAAGTTTTTAAAAATCGTTTGAATATTTGTTATTGTTCTAAAGTTTTTAAAAATCGCTTGAATATTTGTTATTGTTCTAAAGTTTTTAAAAAATCGTTTGAATATTTGTTATTGTTCTAAAGTTTTTAAAAATCGCTTGAATATTTGTTATTGTTTTAAAGTTTTTAAAAATCGTTTGAATATTTGTTATTGTTCTAAAGTTTTTAAAAATCGTTTGAATATTTGTTATTGTTTTAAAGTTTTTTGTGCTCGTTTGAATATTTGTTATTGTTCTAAAGTTTTTAAAAATCGTTTGAATATTTGTTATTGTTCTAAAGTTTTTAAAAATCTTTTTTATCAATGGGCAGTGACCGACTGCTTGTTTAACAATCTTTTTGTTATGAAATAAACGTTTAAAGGAATCGAAGTAGAAATAATTTTCGGAATTAAAAACAATATACATTGTTACTATCAGTAAAAACATTAAAAAAACATTTTTTAAATAGTGTATAATTCAAAATCACAGACAATATATTTTAAGCTTGAAACAATTTATAAACTTGGCTACGAATGAGTAAAAAATCGTAACGAATAAAAAGAATCTTAAAATCTCTTTTTATATGAAAGTATTACTAAGCTTCTCGTAAGAGCTTTAACTAAATTCATAAATTCGATAACAATAATTCAATCTTCCATATCATCATAAGTTAAATAAATATTGCTCTATTTAGTTGTAGTATGATAAATCTATTCGAACTTTAAAAGATTCTTTTTTTTTTCGTATTGTAAAAAAGATTCTTTTAGGTTTTCTACGTATTTATCATATAAGGCGGTCTATTTTATAACCATGACGTTTATAATTAGTTTTAACCATGACCATAACTGTTTCATGACCATGCAATAACTTTCCAATATACTGATTATATATTTGGCTGTTGTTTTTTAATAATTTGAAAATTTTGTTTAATTTTTATGAATTAACATGGTTTTTTCCCCTTTTTTTACAACATTTCTATTCTTCATCACAAAAAAAAAAAAAACATTTTATTGAATAAAAAAATAATTATATCTGGACAATGTCATCTTTTGTTGGGCAGTACATGAAATAAATATGCCTTTACATAACTTCTCGAATCTTCTGTGTAAATTGTTATTAATCTGATAGTCAATGAAGTAACCATTTTGAATAAATGCTGATGAAAAACGTTTTGGTCTATGTTGAGCGAAAAATGACACATGAGTTATTTTATTAACTGGTGAAGATTCATCACATATGTACTTTCTGTTTTTATCAAACGATTGACAAGTGGAGTTGTTTAATTTTATAAATATTTTGTTTTATGACAGGTATCGTAGATAATACACTTGTAAAAGTTCATTAAGTTACAAATAAGCAAATGTAACTGTAAATGGATATATATATATATTTTTTTTTTTTTTTCAGAGCTCCATAAATTAAGAAATAGTGAACAGAGCTCCATAAATTAAGAAATAGTGTACTCTAGTCTAATAATGTAACAATTTTATTGTTTGTTAAAATAAAAGAATGATATTATTATTTTTATTGAAAATAAGATAAAGGATCAACACAATAAGTAAAAATTTCTGCAGTATTTTCTTTTAATTTTATGGGTTGATTATAAATGTATCTCCTAAAGTTTATGGATAATTTAAAAGATTTACAAAAGTATAAATAAGCCTTATAAATATAGAATAATAATAAATCAATAAAAAAACTTGCTTATTTAATATTTTATATTTATATTGTGTTTCGAATATAAAAATATAATTGCCAAATTTGATCATGATTAAATTCAAACTAATTTTCCAAGTATGTTGCTCAACAAGCAATTGATATGTTCAGCAATGTTTTTTTTTTCATATGATGAGATGATTTTATGAAGGATTTGAGTTTTTTTCGGTTACCTATTAATGGCAATTTTTCTCTAAATCCAACTTTCTAAGTGTCACCATAACTTGTCTTTAAAGTAAAATTATCTGCTTGTGCAGCCAATAACCCGAAAACTAATGATTCGGTTACAAGGAAGAAAGCTCAACCATAACTTAGCACTTAAATTGTGCCTCATACTACCTACCCTCATCAAAATTTCGTTGCCGTTCAATACTAATCTCTATTTATAGCCCAATCTTTGACAGCCTTTTACTCACAGACTCGCTTTAGGTAGACCAAACTCTCAAAAGAAAAATATAAGAGGACCCTTCTGTACCAAATTATTTGGGCCAGGTAACCCATGAGGCAAATTTCACAATTATATAAACACTATTTACGAGTTCTTTGCTTGAATATCCGCAGGGGTCAACATCCTGGTTGAACCCGGTGGCTTTGCTTTTGATCCCAGAAGTCTTTTGAATTGATGACAGTAACTCGTTTGATGTTTGAACTTCTTTTTTGAATTTCAGGAAAGTTCAGACTTTCAAAGAGTCGTCAAACTCGAAAAGTTCATCAGAAAGGGATATTGGTTTTGCATGGTGTCGGTGTTGAGATTGGTGATTAATATTCAGACCATGTTCTGGTGTTATACAAGCTATCTTATGAGATAAACATTATTGTACAACTTTTAAATCTTCCATTAAAACTGATGAATGCCCATCCATGATATTTTTTTCCCAACTGAGCTATTCAATGAAATTTTAGTTTCAGATACTATGATTCAATTATTGGCATTAATTATTTGCTTAAATCAATTAATAACTTTTGATGATATATGATGAAAGAAAAAAACAATTGTATTGCATTTATTGAGAGGTGAATAATTAAAAACGTTATATTTAAGTTCGACGTAAATTTAGTTTCTCTATTAAAAATTGAAAGCAACTTATCGTGTTCAAAATTTTCCAAATTATTGTGTTGAAAAGTTCATTGAAAAATTAAAACATAATATATTTATTTGATTTGAATTGAAATAAACCTGTAACTATTTTTCCAAAAACAGGAATTTTGAAATTCAAGGAATTGAAGTTATCTAAATTTTTTGAATATTTTAAAACTTATTGTCTAATAGTTTTATATTAAAACGTGAACATTGTGCATATATTTTTTTTAAATTTGGAAAAGACAAGTACATAATTTAAAAAAATTTTATAAATTAAATAGATTTAATGAAGTTTAAAATGTTTTACTTTCATAAAAAAAATTAAATGAAAACTTTTAAATCTTTTACAAAATAATTTGCCATTTGTTTTTTTTTTTTTTTGTTTTATTCATTTTTCCTTCGCAAATAAAAATTTCAAATATTTTATTTCACAATCTGCTTTTACAAATAGCGAACAGTAATTTGAAATTATTATATGATATGCCAGTTAATTTTTTATTC
The DNA here is from genome assembly GCA_021605075.1 of Caerostris darwini. Taxonomy (NCBI): domain Eukaryota; kingdom Metazoa; phylum Arthropoda; class Arachnida; order Araneae; family Araneidae; genus Caerostris; species Caerostris darwini. The sequence continues at coordinate 91,872 of BPLQ01006875.1, read as the reverse complement.
GTTTATTCCTTATTTTAAAAAGAAAAACTTCGAATATTTGTTTTTATAAGTACTGAACAGAAATTTAAAATTATTAATTTTTATTGTTTTAATCATAGCGTAATTTTATTGAAATTGAAATTGTATTTTTTCATATATGTTGAAAGTATATAGTTCTTATAGTTTCAAGTTGTTTAAAGATTATTCACCCTAGTCTTAGAACTAATTCATTTAAATTTAAAGGTGTTCTAAATATATTTTAAAATTATAAATCCTTCATATTTCAGTTAGATATTAAATAAGGATATGGTGAAACGAAAGAACATAAATTTAAATTGGAAAGGAAAATTTTGATTTTTTTAGTTCACTAAAAAGTTAGAATTAAAGTTGTTGAAGCCAAAATGTTTTATTTGGTCTAAAATTATTCATATAACGAAGCAAATATTTTAATTCTAAAAAGACTTCAATAGATAAATATAAAATACATTCAATAAGCTTTTATTTAGTTTATAAGATATTGAATATAAATGTTATTTAATAGACTTTTATTCAATATATAATATATTCAATATAGATGTTATTTAATAGACTTTTATTCAATAAAATAAATATTCAGTACAAATGCTATTCAATAGACTTTTATTCAATATAATAAATATTCAATATAAATGATATTCAATAGATTTTTATTCAATATAAATGATATTCAATAGACTTTTATTCAATATGAAAGATATTCAATAGACTTTTAATGCTATGGTAAATTAAGTTTTTGCATTATGATAAATTACAAGCATTCCTTTACACTATCAAAGATTAAATTGATTTATACTGCAAGTAATTTTTGCAGTTTAGTAAATAAATATTATGTTAAAAATACGAAATATGGTTATAAAATTCAAAGTTTTTAAGGTCAAAAATAAGGAAGGTGATTTGTCTTAGAATATCCTGTATTGGAGGAACATCTTCGTTTAGTGTCATAAAACTTTTGACCTTTTTGAAATCGGTGAACATTAAAAATTTCGTTTCCTTTTAAAGAGTTATTTCACAATATATTTTCACATAAAATTACAGTGACTAAATGATATATTACCTTAAACACGATGTACATTAATTTTTATGTGAATTTACAAAAGTGGGTTTCATGTCAAATGTAATATGACACCATTGCAATCTTTTTCATATTAAAAGAAATTAAAAAAAGGAAATAAAGAAAGATGAAGAAATCACGGAACTAATAGTTGGAACTTATATTTACAACACTTTATATCAGAAGTATAGTAAATATACACATGCACACACATATAAATATACAGAGTGTTAACAAAACTATACCCCCAACTTTAAAGTGCTGCAATTACAACTCTAAAGAAGTTACTTAGATTACGGATTAAGTCAAAAAAAAATATTTTAAAGTTTATAAAATTATAAATATTCAATGCGATCACCACCAGAAGATATTCATTGGATAGAACTCTTCCCACACTGTTTTTACGTCTGGTGTTACAATTGGATAGTTGTAGTTCTTTGCATTTTTAGTTTATCAATGTTCGCCGGTAATGACGATAAATACACTTTACTTTTTATGTAACCACAAAGGAAAAAACCGCAGGGAGTTAAATTGGGTCTTTTAAAGGGCCATTGATTAAGTGCGAGGCCATCATTTAATTTGCAACCAATCTACCGTTGTGTCAATTTGTCATTAATTATTCACTAACAGAATCTCTCATTGAATGTGCTGAATGTAAATATCCTGTATATATATATGTATAATATATATATATATATATATATATATATACATATATATATATATATATATATATATATATATATATATATATATATATACAGGATGTTTACATTGCAACCATATGTATAATATATTTTTGTATAGTATATGTCTTATATGTCTATATGTCCATAATTGGGTCGACTATTTGAAAATGCTGACAAAAAGAAAGTGGCAGTTTTCAAAAATTTAATCACGTGCCTCTTTTAAATATGTTGCCATCGTAAAACGGTTAAAATGAAAGCAAAATTTTGTGATACTTATATCACATAAGTTCTTTCGTATATTGTACACTCGTACACTCATTCGTTCATTGATGAGCTTACTTATTTGCTTAAAGAGATATAGCCCTACTAAGTAGGAGTATTATTTTGCTTTTTAAACAAATATTATGAATATATATATATACATATACAGGATGTTTACATTGCAACCATACAACCATATGTATAATATATTTTTAACTTAAAATATATCTTATAATTGGGCCGACTGTTTGAAAATACTGACAAAAAGAGAGTTGCAATTTTCAAAAGTTTAATCACGTGCAACTTTTAAAGTTGTTGCCATCGTAATACAGTTAAAACTTTTGTGATGCTTGCTTGCATCACAAAAGTTATTAGGTTTATTTATACTTACATAATAAAAGGATACGGTAACATGAGGTACTAGGAAAAGTGAACGTGTAGTAAAGTAATTTTGTTTTGGTTTTTAACTGTTTTATTATTATTTCTTCTTCTACTATTGACTCAACAGCCCATGGCGGGGCAAGGCCTTCCCGAGAACTTTCTTCTATTCCAATCTCCTTTATGCGACAGTTTTCCAGTGAGTAACTCTTAAATCTGCCCATCTCAACTTGGGCCTATCCCTAGTTCTGGTTCCAAAAAGTATATAGATGAATATCCTAAATGTCTAGGATGGGGGGGGTCCATTCAGCAGATGTGGCCCGAAAATCTCCTATGTCCTATCTTGATGATTATATCTGCATCCTTCAACAGCCTATATAATTCAAAATTATGTCGTAGCCTCCCCAATCCATTCTCATTAACATCACCAAACATATTTCTAAGAGCTTTTCTCTCAACGATGGGTTTTGTTATTAAATGAAATTAAATCAATTATAAAACATATTCTAGGTTAAAAATGTATTATATATATAGTCATTGATTTATGAAGTAATGTATATATATATATATACACTATCTGTATAGTGTCAATCAACTATACAGATAGTGTATAGTTGCTTAGTTTGTTAATCAACTCTATCTGGAAGAAAGTGACGCGACACCCCTCGAAAAGTAGAAAAGTCGACAATACAGCTGACACATGCTCAATAATAGGTATCACGTGTCAGCCACATCCTATAAATACTCTGTGGAGTCGACTAGAGTTGTTTTTTGTCAAGATGCTGCCACGGGAAGAGTTGTCTGAGTTCGAGAAAGGTGTGTTGGTTGGATTGCATCTTGCCAAGGTGTCAATTAGGGAGATATCCCGTCTCCGTAACTGCTCAAAATCTACTGTAACACGTGTTGTGTGTCGCTGCAAGACTGAGGGACACTGTCAGAACAAACCCCGAAGTGGACGACCTACAGTTCTCACCAGCAGGGACCGGCAGGTGCTCGGCAGGGAGATTCGAAGTAACCGTCAAACATCCATGGATAACATCGCTAATGAGTTTAGACAAACCACAGGTGTGGCCGTTTCGACCAAGACTCTTCGTATCGAGGCCCATAAGTTAGGTTACACTGGACGTTTGGCGGCCCATAAGCCTTTGATTACAAAAACCAACAAGAAAGCGCGCCTTCGATGGGTCAAAGACCACCGTACTTGGACTCTGGATGACTGGAAACGCATCCTTTTACCCTTTTCTGTTCCGATGGACGTGTTTGGGTATGGCGTTTACCAGGAGAACGCCTTTTGCCCGAGTGTGTCGTCCCAACTGTAAAATTTGGTGGAGGAGGATTGATGGTATGGGCCTGTTTCTCCTGGTATGGGGCTGGCCCACTGGTGAAGGTTGATGGTGCGATGAATGCCGATAGATACTGTGATATTCTCGACAATCATGTCCTTCCTATCTTGTGGGCAACGTACGGTATGGAGGATTGCTGGTGTCAAGACGACAACGCAACATGCCATGTTGCAAGGAGGACTCTTGATTGGTATGTGAACAACAACGTTAAACGCATGGAGTGGCCGGTGCAGAGCCCTGATCTTAACCCAATTGAACATCTCTGGGACGAATTGGACCATCGGTTGAGGGCCTGCACCCCACTCCCCAAAAGCAAGCCTGAACTATGGAACTTCCTGTTAAACATTTGGAAGGAAATTCCTCTTGCCACTATGGCTAATTAAGTGGAAAGCATGCCCAGAAAGGTTGCAGCTGTGATCACAGCCAAAGGAGGCCCTACCTCCTATTAATTTTAATAAATATGGGTTTATGGCGTTATAGTGTCGCGTCCCGTCACTTTCTTCCACATAGTGTATATATGTATGTATACATAATGCTTATATGTATTTATATATATATATATATGTAGGGAGTATATCTCCTTAAGCAAGCAAGTACGAAATGTACGAAACGTAGTGAATGAGAATTTAGCAAGTTCTATATTCCACAAAATTGGTGGTAATTGTAGTTTGTAATAAAAAAAAATTATATCGAAAATTTATGATACTTGTAAAAGATCGAGATAAGTAATATATTTGATAAAAAAATTATTGAGTATTTTTATTATTAAGAATTATTAAAGATATGTAATATATTTGATATAAGAATTATTTGGATTAAGAAATTCGTTCGATGTTTAAATATGAACCAATAATTGTTGTTTAACTGACTGTCTATATTTTTCTTTCAACATGTTGGCTAAAATTAAGGTGAAAGGTTGTGAAACATTTACTAAACTAAAAAATAATAATAATAATAGAAAGAAGTGTAAATAAAATAAGGTTAAGGCATATAAATTATTCAATTTTAATACTCTGTTTATTATTTTATGATACGACATAGAAAGTTTTTATATTTACATGTTGAATTTCAAAACACATTTTGAATTGATAAATTAGATTTAAAGATAACCTATAACAGCCATAAGGAAGAAATAATTTGTTCAACACACTATAAAACCATTAAAATTTCATCCAATTTATTTTCTTGTTACCAATAAAGCAATTCTATTATTTAGATTTGATCACTAAACAGATAGCTTTGATAGATGGATGCAGTTTTGATATGCCACTTTACGCTTAAGCATAACTAATTTTCACGATAAATGGCCACATTAGCATATAATTTAGCGCTAATTTTTTCAGAGCTAAATTGAGTTCACCGTTTTCTTGAGACGCAAATTTATTTCACGGGATTTGAATTGTCTGGAGCGAACACAATGCAGAAATGGAGCAACGTGTCAAATTAAATCATCATTGCTCAGCGTAAATTACCTTTCAACTCTTGATGTGGCATGTGATAAGAATAATTTACAGTTAAAACGCATTGAGAATAATCACTTCTAATTCACTCTCATTTGTAAATGGACGGAATTCTGATGGTTAACTGACAACACTAAAGGGAGACTTCCAGGTCACTTTATGGCTGGTTCAGGTCATCCAGTAAAATCGAGAACGAATGCCCAAAGAAAAAAAATTTTACATTAAAGCCAGCAAGAAACAATAATGATTTGTGTACTTCACACGTTCGATTGAATGGTAAAGAACATTGTAAAGTGCTAATTCGATTATAAGATAAGTGAAAATGCATTTTATGGATGAATTGACCTTATTTCTTCGAATTCACAAACTTTAGTATCATGGTGATTGTTTTCCAAGTGCTTTTTTTTAAAATTAGTTTATGAACTGGGGTTTAGTTCATTTTTTGATGTTATACTTAGAGCAAGATTGGTCCAGCATGCTGGTACGTTGCGCTGTTCAGCTCAGATAGTGGTTCTCGAATTGGGATTTGCGGTTCTCTAGGGCAGTGGTTCTTAAATATTTTTGGTTTTCTTAGTGATGCTGGTTATACTTTAGGTATTACAATATCTTATTTACTACGCTTATTTAACCTGGTTTATAATGGACTAATCAATTTAATTTATTTAGGGTTATAAATTTAAAAGTTGTAATTTAAAAAATGCTTAATTGTTATGCTTTATTAAAAAATTTTTATACTTAAAATCAATTATTTTATTTTCTTTTGCCATTAAATAAATATATTAATGGCATTAAAAAAATTACTGATTTTTTTAAATTTTGATTTGTATATTTTCCAATAGTTGAAATAAAAAATTTGATTAAAATTTTAAAAATTCTCTTTGTTTATCTGGGCGCGTTGAGAATAATTGCTTCTAATTCATTCTCATTTGTAAATGGAAAGAATTCTGATGGTTAACTAACAGCACTAAAGGGAGACTTCCAGGCCACTTTATGGCTGGTCAGGTCATCCAGTAAAATCGAGAACGAATGCCTAAAGAAAAAAAATTTTACATTAAAGTCAACAAGAAACAACAATGATTTGTGTACTTCACACGTTCGACTGAATGTTAAAAAACACTGTAAAGTGCTAATTCGATAATAAGATAAGTGAAAATGCATTTTATGGATGAATTGACCTTATTTCTTCGAATTCACAAACTTTATGATGGTGATTATTTTTCCAAGTGCTTTTTTTAAAGTTAGTATATCAACTAGAGTACAAGTTAATTTTTTGGTGTTGCACTTTGACTTTGAGCAATATTGGTCCAGTATATTGACACGTTGAACTGTTCAGCAAAGATAGTGGTTCTTAAATTGGGATCTGTGGTTCTCTAGGGCAGTTACCTTTATTCAAATGTAAACATTTCCAATGATCCCCACCATAGATGTGCAGAAAAATGGGAAAATGACATTATGTGAAGTATATGTTTTGTTACACAAATTTAATAAACCATCTTTGAAAATATGTATATGAATGATCAAAAAATCTAAAAATTGAATAAAAGTGTTATATTTACAATATTGTAAAAAATATTTTTTTTAAATAGTAGAAAAATAAATAATTTTAATAATAAAAAGTTAAAAAGATTAATTTTCTAAGGTGAAAATAAAAATAAAAGTTAAAAAGGGACATCTTTCATATTATTTAACCCCCAATATTTTTCAACAATTACATAGACTGATTTTCCTACTTAATTGAATTAATTTGTCGTTCAGATGTACTACTAATAATTCATAATTACACACTAATTAATTCGCATCACACACTAATGTTAACGAATAAGGAACGAATGAATGAATATATATAATGAATAACGAATTATTACGTATAATAATTAACACACACATTAATTCGTAATCATACACTAATGTTTCTTTCTCCCGTTAATTCTAAATTGCTGGATTCGTAGAATTACATCTAATCATGAAATTATATGTTTCGATAAGTTGTAAAAACATAAAAAGGTAAAAATGTTAGTACAAAATATTAGAAGTTTCTTGTTATACATATATAACAAGAAACATTTTTTAATATTTTATTATAAATTGTTGTAATAATTAGTTTATTAATAGTTCATTTTTATATACCTTTATAGTAAAAATAATATTCTATACATTGTCAGGAATCATACTCAATAAAGAAACTTTTGAAATATATATGAAAAAAATCTATCAAAAGAGATTAAAGATGACGATTTGTTATGAATGCAAAAAATGAAAACAAAAGATAAAAGTTATTTAAAAAAAAATATTATTGCTATTTTGTAACTTTTGAACTTATTCTGAGAGAGAAGTGCATTGTTCAGCCTGCAACCCTATTGCCGATCAATCTTACTACAGCAGAAAAGCCCTTGAAAATCCCGCCTTATAAATATAGAAGCTCTTGTTGGGCTAAGAAGCTTTCGGAGAGGGTTTTTCCAAGAACAGAGAATGTCCTATTTCTAGAAATCACTATGGATCGCTTAACATTCTTTACACACAGCTGCCATTCTTTGGAAGAATTACTATTATTATTATTCAATATTTTTATAGAACTAATAATGAATAAAAGAAAGAATAAATGAAAGATAATGAATAATATATCATGTTATCAATGAAATATTCCTTAGTGAAACAGATGAGATGTGATTTTTAATAAACTATGGTTATACTTAAGTATTTACATAAGTAAAAAACAAATTAAGTAAGAATGTCCCGAATTTTATCAGAATCAACTGTTTACTCACGTATCAATGAAACACCGAATAAGCAAATTTCGGTCTTTAGCTAAAAAAATTAGAAATATATATATATATTTCTAATTTTTTTATATAGGTTATATATACATTATATATACCTTTAGTTATATATAGTTGTGTTAGTTTTTCTATAGTTATATCTTTAAAACATTTAATTTTTGTTTTACATGAAATTATTCAAACCTTTTTTAATTCAGATTCAATTAAATTTTTTAATTTGGTGTAAGGAAATTGCAAAATCGTAATTGTTAAACTCTTGTTAAGTTTCTTTCAATTTTAAAAGTATACATTTGATGAATCTGGCACCTTTTGAAGATTCGGGTATTGCCACTACATTTAGGACTTCATATCTTTTATCGAACGAAGATATAGTTAATATTTATTACGATTAAATATTAGTTATTTTCATGTGTAGTGTACTTTCATTTGTGTACATTCCTAATTTTTCCTAATTTAATTTAATTCCTAATTCCTAATTTTAGGATGCAATATGGATGCCAATGGAATACTATCGTGCCCTTGCCCATTTACCATTTGAGTTCTACTTATATAGACTTCTTTGATGTCAAGAATTTTATTTCTATGTGTCTGATAAACACATATAAAACGTATTTTATGAATTTATGTATTTTTATGTATTTTTTTCTTTTTTTTATCAAGATTTAATTTCATTAATCAATTATGAAATAAAATAAATTGCAATCGCAAATTAAAAAAATTAGGATAGTAGATGGCATTGTGGCAATGTGTATAGGCGTCTTGCATCGTCTATTAGATTGTCGGATGGGACTTTTTCAGTTTTTTCCCATACACGAAATACATCATAAATTCTCACGGAAGGCAATAGCTCCAGTTACTTTACTCTTCAATTTGGTATTCATGGTATACATAAATGAAACACGAAGCCTATTGATGTGAATAATAATAATGATAATAATATAATAGTAATACTAATAGTAATAATAATAACAATATAATAGTAATACTAATAGCAATAAAATAATAATAATATAATAGTAATAATAATAATAATAGCCTGAAGAGATGGGTCACACCTTTTAACAAACGGTTTTTACATTATTTAAAAAGCATTTGTATAAGTTTTTCATATAGAATACAATTTCTCCTCGTTTTATTTTTTTGCAAGATACCTGTCTTTCACAATGGCTTTTATGACAGTTTATCTTGGCCTTGATGATATATTTTAAAAGCTACATTGAATTTTCGGAACATTTTATTATAGCTCATATGTAATTATTATTATATTTAACATGTTATTAACTATAACATTTATTTTATCAAATTGTTACATTTTTAATAGTTGCAATACTCACTATTGTTAAAAAGCCTTCAATCTTGATTAATACCTTCAAAGACCTTCAAAAATCATCGAGGTCAATAGTCTAGTTCTTTATATTAACATCTAGTGAACCATAAATTACGTTAGATTAATAACTTCCCAGATGTCTGGTTTATATATTACAGAAATCTTGATTATTAAGTATCCCATGAGTTCTTTGAATTCTCCCATCTTTAATCATCGTTATCTGGTTTAAATTATACCTATGTTTTCCCACAAAAATGAATAATTCCTTTCTAGAGAGAAAATCCATGCATCACATGGGAAATAGAATCAGTGAAAAGCAATAACAATCCTTATGGTTGAATCATAGTCCATTAAATAAAGTATTATGGTGTAGTAGTCATAGATCAATAAAATTTATGTTATTTATTGTATGATTTCATGAAACTGAAATGACTAAGTTATATTTTTTTTAAAGTATATCTTTCCTTGAAAAGAAATTTAAGTTATTGAACTGTGGCGTTTTTAGTTTATTGCTATGATGAATATTGTTGATAATAAATTTTCGCTAATTATTTTGTTTAGTAAGTTGATGAACTAACATTCTTTAAAAGAGAATACAGTACTTTTTTTTCCTTAAACATAAAAAAATGTACACCTCAGTACTGGAGAAAACATATATTTATAACAGGGGTGGCCAACCCAAATGATCTTGCGGGCCACTTTCGAAATGCATTATAACTCTACGGGTTGCATATAAAATTATATATCCCCATATTAGATTTAAACGCACTATAGACATTTTTTTGAAGCGAAAAATTGAAACATAATGAGTTATTATTATTGTGTAAACATGAATAATATAATAATAATGATACTAAACACACAAAAATATATAACACTAAAAAGGAAATATAAAAAATTTATAAATATAAACAAAATAACAAAAAAAAGCGAAATCACTGAAAAAACGTTTATTTTACTAGTGCGATAGTTGTTTCTTTACTCTTTCACTTAGCTTTAGCAAATCGATCTCAATTTGGGTAGATCGTAATGGATGTTGCAGGTTAGCGTCCGTTATGTTTGAGCGGGTTTTGTGTTCGGTCAATTTCATTTTCGAAAAACCGATTCGCAGATGTAAGTTGAACCAAAAGAACTAATAACTTTCTGTGCCAAATTTCTCAAATTGGAAAATTTCTCTTTTGTGACATAAGTGTTATAAAAATCTATTTTTTAATTCTGATGTTTCAAAAAATGTGTTTTAAATCAATATTGCGGGAATTAGAAGTTTAGTTTTTTTTAACTGAATTTAGTATTTCGTCCAAAAATTAAGAACCAAATATTGTGAAAAAAATTTTAATAATTTTTTTCCTATTTTACTTCAATTAATTTTTTATATTATTTTAATTAAACTTTTAATTAGTTAATCTTTTTTTAAAAAAAATTTATTGCTATAAATTGCCTTAAAAACTGACATGGCATTAATTAAGTTATTATATAAAAAAAAAAGCAAGTAAAAAATTCATAGTATTAATTTCTAATTTATTTTCCATAATGCTACTCTTATATTTTTTATAAATAATTGTTAGTAGAATAAAAGTGAAAAAAATTATTGAAAAATTATTGGATAAGAATTATTATTTTATACCATTTAAAACGAATTATTTAAAATCTCAAAACTTTAATTCTACACAGATATTTATTTCAAAATAAAATTTATTTATTTTCTGCAAACTGGCAATGCGGTCAAATCAACCAGCAAGATAATAAAAAGAAATGTTTTAAACAGAATACCAAAAGATTATGAAACTAATAAAATAAATAAATTCACATTTATAATACATTTTTTTTTCCCTTTAATAACCTATATTCAAGTTTTTTGTAATAGAATTTTCTACACTTCAGTAACCTAATACATACTATGAAAGATTTATTTAAAATAAGCTTCAATTTTCCCCCACATACCTATTATAAACCCTTTAAAAATCATTTTTAAATATCAACAAGGTAAGATTATGTTAGATGAACTGTTGAAAGCTGATTATGAGGGATCAAAAACCTCAAATCTTTTTGGTGCGGTTTTCCTATAGATGCTAATATTTTTGTGCATTAACAAGTATTAGTTCTGGAGTGAATCTTTATTGTTTTTGTTTTGTAACCAACTTTACCGCAAAAAAGTAAAAAAGACAGTTAAGTAATGAATGTGGTTTTAAATTATAATAATTATTGAGTGAAAATGGAAATACAATATTATGACAAGTTTTAGTAAATGATGACACTCAATTATGTGGTATAATTTGATAAATAAATATTAACAGATGATAATATTTTTTAATTTAATAGGTGAAAAAGTTTCTGTGACCATAAAATGTTCTTAACAGTAATTAATAATTGCAGGTTTTAAAATTCAAACTTGATTTGTAGTGTGATTGATTGGGCAACCAGATTGTAACTAGGTGTGGTTGGGTTGAAATACTTAAAGCACAGATTGAAGAACTCACAGCTTTATTGACACAAGCACAAACACCACACACATACAATTAGAGATATACAATATTTAACACATTTAAATACATATAATTATGGATTCATGAAATAACTACACTTCTCAGCTGAAAAAGCATTTCCTACCGCAGGTTTTAGGTTCGAATTATATTAGCATGGATGTTTGAGTCTGTAGGCCAACTGATGCACCAGGATGCGCTCAATATATTTCCCCTCGGCATGAGTGACTATAAATTAATCGTTTCTGAAAACCAAAGAGCAAACCAATCTGTACTTCCTCTCGAAAACCGCGAGACAGACTGACCATTTCTCCTGAAATCTACATTTATAATTTTCTATTTTTCAGTATTTTATATAAACTAAATATATTTTCCAGGATGACAGTATTTTTATAAACGGTATATAAGGTTACGATGCTTTTCAGTATTTTATATAACGCCACGTAGTGGGTCTTCTTTTCAGTATTTATATAATTTTCTACTTTTCAGTATTTATATAATTTTCTATTTTAAAAAGTTAGTTTTCTTATAAACAGTATATAATTTTACAATTTTTAAATTATATAAGCAGTATGTAATTTTCTATTTTTCGGTATTTTATAAAATCAAATAAAAAATTTTCTAATTTTCAGTATTTTCTAAGCCCCCTTCCCCCATGTAAATAACTATCTGACTTTTCAGTATTTTATATATATTTTATACTTTTCAATATTTTATATATATTTTCTACTTTTCAGTATTTTATATAAGTTTTTAAGAATTCAAATTTTATAAATTATATTCTATTTTCAGAATAAAAAATTTCTTATAATTTTCAACTTTTCATATTTTATATAAATATAGTTTTAAATTCTGTTCTGTATGTCTACAATAACAATAATAGTTCTTTTCAAAAAGTTTTATGCATTAAGCATTATTTTAGCATAAATTCTCCTTCCTTTTCGAGAAAATTTTTCCATTATTAAAAAAAATAATAACATTAAAAAAATAATAACATTAAAAAAAATAATAATACAATAGCCCGCTATGATGAAAGGGCAACAATTTCTCACTACATCGCCAAAGAGGCGAGATAACGCCAAATGTAGGCCAACGGAGGCATGCCGCGCAAAATTGAAAAGTTGCCTTGGCCAAAGAAGTCAAAAGGGGAGGGAAAAGACGATTCCGCGTCATACCTACAGGGAGTGGGAAAAGAAGTTGCAGGGGGCGATGAGTCATCGAGATGGCTCACGGTGACGTCATCTTTTAGGGAGGTCGAAGAATGGAGATATGGTATCAGACTGGACCTACATTTTTCTTCTTTTTTTTAAAAGACGCTTTTTCCTTTATGAAGCTCTGTCGCTCTGTTTACGTAGGAAAGCAGATTTCAGAAAATCGTTTGGCATGTCATTAAGTGGAAAAATATGTCAATCGGAAGTGTGCTTGCGGAAATATTGTGTCTGACATTGTATTGTTAATAGGAATGATGTATTTGCAAATTACGCATAAAAATAAAAGGAAATTAATGTACTGATTTAAGCTGTAAATTGTAATTCTGAATTAAATAGATCAATGGGAAATAGGTGAGCAAAAATTTGTCGAATAACAATTAGTAGAAATATTTAGATTTTATTTGTAAATCTTGTATTATCATTTTTTTATTTATCTCTTCGAATTGCCTCTATGACATCCTAAAGATAAACATAGACTTTTTTATTTATTTTTCATTTTTGTGTTGATAAAAGAGGAGCAAAAGATATTTCGACATCATAACATACGCTCACGACAAAAAAAAAAAAAAAAAAAAATCAGCAGGAACCAGACAATTAATTAATTTTTTTTTTTTTGTAAAGGAAGAGATCATTACTAATGACATTTCTGAGAAATTGAAATTTAAAAATAACTTGACGGAAAGAAGAGAAACAAGACATTCAAATGGTCAAATTGACTTTTAAGACAACTTATTGATTTTCCGATGTTTTTCAATCAAAAATTCTTTTATTGTATAAAAAAAAAAAATTCTTGATTGATTTATATAAAAATAAGTGAAAATAGACATTTTCTTTTAGATATCATTTCTAGAAAATTTTTTCTACTTTTTACAGCAACAATAATAAAAAATAATAAGTTTATAAAATCATTTTGCCATCTACTCCAACTTTTGCCATTTTTGTTATAGAAACGTTAATTTTAAATAGATAATTGTAATAATAGTGATGAATTTCACTATTGATAATATTGATGAGTTTTGCTATTGACAATATTGATGAATTTCTCTATTGATAATATTGTTGAATCTCACTATTGATAATATTGATGAGTCTCATTATTGATAATATTGTTGAGTCTCATTATGACATTGATGGGTCTCACTATTGATAAAATTGATGAGTCTCGCTATTGATAATATTGATGCTATGTGATTTATGACATTCGTATAAGTGTCTACAAAAATATTTATTCGTGATAATTTTATTAAAAATATTTTTTAAAGAAAATTAAACAAAACTTTAAAAAAAAACTTAAAAAATACTAGTATTCGAATTATATTCATTTAAGTATTTCATAATATTTATTTATTAGTCAAGTTAAAATTCAAAACTGATTATTAATGATTAAGTTTCTATAAAATCGCAAATTCTTTATTGACAATTTACTTTCCTCGTACGATTTTCAATAAAAAATATTTTAAAAAATTAAGGTAATTTTATTTGAAAAATTAGATGTTCATTAAATAAGAGAAATCAATTAAAATCAGAAGATTGAACTTACTGATTATGAAAAATTATTATAAGGGTATTTTCTCCAAGCTTCCCAGAGGAAAAGAACTATTTTTTTTGGTACATGTTACATTATAAAAATTCCACGAATCTTGAATTATTTTAATTCAAGAAATTTTTTTAAAATAGATTCATAAAATTTTTATTTTAAAATTTCGTGAATCTCGAATTAAAATAAAAATTTTCAAGAAAATTTTGTTGAAGTTGAATTCTGAAGCATCATTAACATATACAGACTTCTTTTACAACGGTTGTTTAACTGGTTAAACACAAATATATTATTATTACCGAACAAATGTCATTGACCTGGCAAGAGATTTAGATCTGCAATTAAAGATAACAAATACTTAAATACAAGAACATAATGTTTTCATTCATTAAAATTTGTTTACGTTCTTGATAAGAATTTTTTAATGAATCAAAATCTAGATGGATTGTTTTAGATTTAAAAATTAGTTTTTCAGAACATATTAAAGAAGGAATTCGGAAATAATTATAAAAAAAACATACCTGTTGTAAATAATAAAGGAAAAAACATTGTATAAGTCAAAACTTTTTCAAATTGGTTCATGTTCTGTATCATGTATCTATTAGTATGTGTTTTGTATCATGCGTCTACTGGTTCATGTTCTGTATTATGTATCTATTGGTTCATGTTCTGTATTATGTATCTATTGGTTCATGTTCTATATCATGTATCTAATAGTTCATGTGTATATATATATTGGTTCATGTTTTGTAACATGTATCTATTGGTTAATGTTCTGTATCATTTATTTATTGGTTATGTTCTGTATCATGTATCTATTGGTTAATGTTCTGTATCATTTATTTATTGGTTATGTTCTGTATCATGTATCTATTGGTTAATGTTCTGTATCATTTATTTATTGGTTATGTTCTGTATCATGTATCTATTGGTTAATGTTCTGTATCATTTATTTATTGGTTATGTTCTGTATCATGTATCTATTGGTTAATGTTCTGTATCATGTATTTATTGGTTATGTTCTGTATCATGTATCTATTGGTTAATGTTCTGTATCATTTATTTATTGGTTATGTTCTGTATCATGTATCTATTGGTTAATGTTCTGTATCATGTATTTATTGGTTATGTTCTGTATCATGTATCTATTGGTTAATGTTCTGTATCATTTATTTATTGGTTATGTTCTGTATCATGTATCTATTGGTTAATGTTCTGTATCATTTATTTATTGGTTATGTTCTGTATCATGTATCTATTGGTTAATGTTCTGTATCATTTATTTATTGGTTATGTTCTGTATCATGTATCTATTGGTTAATGTTCTGTATCATGTATTTATTGGTTATGTTCTGTATCATGTATCTATTGGTTAATGTTCTGTATCATGTATTTATTGGTTATATTCTGTATCATGTATCTATTGGCTCATGTGTATATATCTGTTGGTTCATGTGCTGTTTATTTACCACATTTTACTTAGAGCGTAAACATTACTTATATGGATCAATACTGCTTCCTGAAGCCATTGCAATTTGGAATAAAAACTCCAAGGGGTGACAACAAAGGGTAAGGATGGGTAAGGGTGACAACAACTGGTTCACTCACCCTTTAAAACTTGTTAAGTATGCAGGTTTACCATGCTCATACGTGGAGTGGGATTGGTTACACGGCACGGCTTCTTTTGGTCAGAAGCCCTATGAGCTAATCACCAGAATGTCCAAGTTATCTTTATAAACGTTAATTTTTCCATTTACGGCTTTACGGTAAATACAGAAGCTCTTCTTTACATTATGCATTCGGTTATTTCGCCCCATTTTGAGTGAAAAATGTTGCATAGGCAGGATTTTAACCAGTCAGGTGGCCCAAGTTGTTCAGCTAGCGGACAGGAGGGCACACAGGTAAGAATTATTGCAGATGCGAGGGTTTCAATTATGATAGCGTGGGAATTTACCATGCTTCCTCCCATACAAAGCCCAAATGTAGAGCACTTACCTCTTAAAACCCTTTCGAAAGGCAATATTCTCCTGAGCTGTTCCGTGGCTTCAGAAATGGAACACCATTCGGAGTGGCAGTTTACCGATGTGAAGGGGGGCATGACAGGTCTCTAGTTTGACTTGTGACGTGTGCAGGATGACTCATCTTCAGATCTGTTGCAGCTTTTATAGTAATTACTACTTTCAGAAACAATGAAACTTGAGGACGCTTATGAGGACATATATAGACGTCTAGTATCGACAGTCAAGTTGTGGGGTATGAGTTTACTGGTTTTTCATCGCAAACTCATATCACAGAGTTTTTTCATTACAACTCGCAAATGCAGGGAGGTGCAATTTGTAGACCTCTTTTTGGAAATTGCTCGGTAACTCAAATCCCAGATGTATTACTTACACATGTACATACACAAAAGCACTCTGCTGGACAGATATACAGGTTACAAATAAAATTTAGAATTTATTGCAAAAAGAAAACACCTGACAGCAATCTTAAATAAACAAAGAAAAAGTATCAATAAATCATATTTGTGCAATAAATTATGTTCATTAATTATCGTTCAAAGAAATCGTTCAAAAAAAAAAAAAAAAAAAAAAAAAAAAAAAAAAAGATAAATGACCATAAAATTCCAAACGATTTTATAAAAAATTACGAGAAATAAATTTTAAAAAGATAAATAACTATAAAATTAAAAACGATTTTTTAAATATTACGAGAAATAAATTTTAAAAAGATAAATAACTATAAAATTCCAAACGATTTTATAAAGTACGAGAAAGAAATTTTAAAAAGGTAAATAACCATAAAATTCCAAACGATTTTATAAAAAATTACGAGAAATAAATTTTAAAAAGATAAATAACTATAAAATTAAAAACGATTTTTTAAATATTACGAGAAATAAATTTTAAAAAGATAAATAACCATAAAATTCCAAACGATTTTATAAAAAATTACGATAAATAAATTTTAGAAAGATAAATAACTATAAAATTAAAAACGATTTTTTAAATATTACGAGAAATAAATTTTAAAAAGATAAATAACTATAAAATTCCAAACGATTTTATAAAGTACGAGAAAGAAATTTTAAAAAGGTAAATAACCATAAAATTCCAAACGATTTTATAAAAAATTACGAGAAATAAATTTAAAAAAGATAAATAATTATAAAATTCCAAACGATTTAGTAAAAAAGCACTTGAAAATAAAAATTAATGAAAAAAAAGGAAAGAGTTGAAAATAAAATTTAATTAAAAGTTTTTCTTTCTGACTGATAATATTGATAATTTATTTTACAAAACAGTACATTAGTAGGAAAAACTAGTGTATTAGTTGGTTAAATTAAATATTTATGAAGCATTTCAATAATAATTTTTTTTGAAATTTAAAATAATAATAGACAGGAAAGTATTATTTTTTTAGCCATCTTTTTGACGGCAAATTTTTTATTCAGGGAAATTTCAATTTTTTTTTTTTTTTTCTAAATTCCATTTTAAAATGGATATCTAATTTCGTATTTAAATATTTTATCTTCTTCTGTTGCAAGCTAATTGATTAAAAGTGCCAATTATTTTTATACTTACTTAGAGATTAGCATTTTTTCTTCTTCAAAGAATATGAAATAATTCACAATAAAATTATAATTTGGGTATATCCAATATAATGGATCATCATCAGTGGCGCAATAGCCCGATGGTGAGCCAAGGCCGTGTGCCTACTGGCAGATTTCGAGACAGAATACGTTTTCATTTTACAGTGTAGAGTTGTCAGCCCTACTTTCTACAGCTATACTAGACTGGACCTACAGTTTAAAGTGGATTCCGAACCACTTCAAACATCCATGGCACCGCCGGGACTCTAACCCGAATCCTGTGGCACCGAGCGCTAGTCACTCGGCCATCAGGCCCTATATAATGGATAACTTCGTAAAAAAAAAAAAAACGACAAAAATGATAATTTTAATTATAACTCCAATAATCATTAATATTATGTTAATACTGTTACTCTAACAAAAACCACACTTGAACTTTATAAATAATTTTGAGCAGCCAGAAATTTCTGAAAATATTCAAAAGATATTTGAATCTTATATATCCAACGAGGAATAATTTTTTTTTTTTTTAAATATTATACACCTAAAGATGTAACAATTGTATAATTTCTCTGTAAAATATAAAAATATTTTTATTCTTCAAAGAATAACCATATCTTATCATACCATTACCTATCTTAATTCAATGCTATTTTTATTTTCTGATATCATTTCTAAGACAGGAACACCTGCCAATCTTTGATTCCGAAATTTAATCTATTTTTTTTCTTTTCTTTAATATCCTTGAACAAACCCACAATCTTCCGGAAATCAATCACACATATTGTTTACTTTTGCTTGATAGCATTACAACAAACTCACATTGAACTTTGCTGCTGAGATTTATTTGAACAAGTGGTCGGTCTGATTCATGGTTTGTTTTTCCTGCTGAGTAACACGAGGCGATCTGGCGCAGAAAATGGCGATTTCCGTTCCACTTACCGATCGCCAAATAGTTTCCTCACTTCGCCGCGGCAACCCTGAATCACTTCAAATGCGCTAAAGACGCTAAAGCAAACGGTGGTTGTGTGTGATTTTCCGTTGCGCTCTTATCAAAAAAAACTTCGCTTCACCATATTTTAAACGTGTTTTGTGAATTTTTTTCGTTTGTGTTCTGTGGATTATTGGTTAAAATAAGGAAATTGAATCTCTAAGGATTATTTTCATGTTTTTTTTTTTTTAGTAGGTGACTGTTTTATTCTTACCATAGTGGATTTTTCGTTCTCATTGCAGGTAAGTTGTATTTAAAATAAGATTTATCGTTGGTTTTCTCATTATCCATGTTGGCAATCAATATTTATATATAAATCATTTAAATTCAATTGATGCTTGTTGTTATGTGTAAATTCTGATTATTTTTTATAAATTTAATCTTTGTAGAATCATGTTATTGTCAAATTAGAGAAAATGTAGTATTTGCGTGTTATTTAATATAAAGGTTTGTATATGTAAAATGGAATAATTTATTAATGGCAATAAATATTTATATTACTCATTTAAATTAAATTGATGCTTGTTGTTATATGTAAATTTATATTATTTTTTATACATATAATCCCTGTAGAATTATGTTATTGTCATATAAGAGAAAATTTGGTATTTGCGTGTTATTTGATATAAATTTTTATATACTTTGTATATGTAACATGGAATAATTCATTAACGGTATAGATACTATATGTTTTTCAATAAATTTTAAATTTTAATGTGTTAATATCGAAAAGAAAATTTATATTTAAAATAAAATGCGAAATTCATATCTCCAAGGTAAAACTAAATTTTAGCCGGGTAGGTCTCATATTCGATATTTACTTAATGGCAAATTAGTTATATTATTCTTAATACTTGGATTAAAATTTAAATATGTAATAAATACTGACTGGAATTAAATAAAATAGTCAAAACTACTATATGGATATTTAGCTTTTTCATCAATTTAATTTGAAAATCTGAATATAATTTCTATCTATTACGTTTTGCAGTTTAATTGACAATAATATAAATATTATTGAAAAAAATTTCAAATCACTGAGAATCTAATGAAAAAAATGTCTGAATGAATTTTTATAAATGTTGTTATTTCTTGCTTAAATAAGTAAGAAAAGACTTCTAATGTTATGTTTAGGAGGTCTAGGAGAAAGTTAACGTTATATATTTATGGAAATTAATAAGCAAATAAAATAAAAATTTTATTGACGGACTTCACAATTTTAAGCTATTTTTTAAAATTTTTAAATTAATTAGTTAGATAAGTTATTTAATCAATTTCTTCATGTTACATTCGTGAAAACTATTGTTAAAATTATTATCATTAAATTAAAATTTAGTTATGTATATATTTTTCATTAAAATATTTTAAAATAACGGTCATTACAATAATTTTTTAGTTTGTGGATAATTGTTTTGATGAGTGGGCAATTAATTTTAGGAGATAGTTTTTTCTTATCGCCAATGCCAAATAGTCATGTTGAGAATGTTTATATTCTTTTTTTTTTAGCCGACGACCGCCAGCAAATGATAGCATGAAATATGTAAACATATTCTTTTACGCATATTTGTGCAATCATCATTTTTTCGTTTGATTAAACGTGATAAAAAAAAGTAACTGCTGATTTTAATGATGGCGTCACTCAATAACTTAATCAAAGATAGAGAAAATTGTTGCTTATTTATTTTGAATATCATCATTATTTTTCTTAGGATGAAAATTTTGTCATAAAATGAAATTACTTTATATTGATAAAAATATCAAATTTTCAAACATAAATTTCATCAATGTTATATACATAAAGATAAATATAATATTATATTAATATTAATAAGAAAGGAAATTTATAGTAAATGTATTTAATTAAGTTAAACGTATTATATTTCTTAAATATGAGCTTCATTTATTAGTTTTATCTGAATCTAATTATTTGAATAGAGTATTAGTCCATTTATTTACACATTGAGTTAACTTTCTTGCTTGTATTAAAATCAACTAAAATATTCCGGCAAAACTGTATTATATACTCGCGAATGTTATATACTATTGATTTGATATTATTAATGTGAAAAAATATGTTATATCCAAGTTAAAATTAGTAAAGTTCCAAGTTATTTAGTATATGTATTTAATTAAATTAAACTTGTATTATATTTCTTAAATATGAGTTTTATTATTTAGTTTCATATGAGCTTAATTATTTGAATCGAGTATTAGTTTACTTATTTGCACATTGAGTTATTTTCTTGTTTGTAGTAAAATCAACTAAAATGTTTTGGAAAAACTATATTATATATTCGAGAACATTATATTCTATTGATTTGTTTATTATTAATGTAGTACATGTATATAAATATAATGGAAAATATTTTGAACCTTTATTTTTTCAATATTGCTGTTATACAGGTAAAATGTTAATTTATTTTATTCAATTTTTGTTATGTTATAAATTTTGATCAATGTTAAGATAATTTGCAATTATAATTAAATGCCATATCATAACATTGAATCGAATTTATATTTGAAAATTGATTCTATTTCAACTGATACAATTTTTATTTATTTAAAAAAAAAAAAAAAAAAAAAAAAATTATAAATTTATTTGTTATTTTAAACGTTCTATAATTCATTCCTGTGGATCCATTTTATTTATTTTGATGAATCTATTCCAAGAACAACAGATAAAAAAAAAGAGAGAACGAAAATGTTAGGAAAGGATTACGTACTTTTGATTGTACATGTTTTATATGATTGCAAATAATCTTCTATAAGTTATGGTTTGAATTGTATATGTTTATAGCAGAGCACTATTGATAACGTTGATATATGGAATTATAAGTATGCGTGAAAACGATAAGATATCCAATGAGGATTACAGCTAGCATGGAACGTCGTTATCTGGTGACTTACTGACTTGTCCTTCTGCCACTTGTACTTGTCATCTTAAAATTTATCACTTTAGTTTTTATCAGCGAATTTATTACTACAGCAAATATTATTGTCGTATTTGGAGTGCGACGTTTTGTTCGTGGGCAAGATCTGAAGAACTAAAAAAAGAAAGCGAATATATTTACAAACATATGGATTTGTATTGTACTTAAGGGACTTATTTTGTATATATATATATCTATAATTATCATGATCAATTTTCTTCATTAAAAATTAGTTTCTGTCTACAAGTATAATTTACGATGTTTTACAATTGTACTTGCATATTAATTGGGGACAAAGAGGGTTTAGAACAAGGGTGGCCAACCCGAATAGTCTTGCGGGTCACTTTGGAAATGCATCATAAACTCTTGCATGTAAAATTATATATCCCTATATTGGATTTAGACCCACTACAGACATTTTTTGGAGTGAAAAATTGAAACCTAATGAGTTATTATTATTGTGTTTACTATTATTCTTACTTGTAAACATATATAATATAATAATAATGATACTAAACGCACACTGTAAAGAAATATATAACACTAAGAATGAAATATAAAAAATATATAAATGAAATGAAAAAAATGAAATCATTAAAAAATTTTTATTTTGCTAGTGCAATATTTGTTTATCCACTCATCATGAGTTCTCAGAATAAAATTTAATTATTCTGCGAACTCATAAATACTACCATATATTCGCAAGAATATTATTTTAAAATCAAAGTTAATTTTTGAATATATGGATACACAAATAATGCATTTTTTTAATGTACATTGGTTTTCACTACTTAGGCCCTTATAAAATAAATATATTTTGTAAAACTGTGATAAATCTCACGGGCCGAAAAAATGTTCAAGGCAGACCGCGGACCTTTTGGATTAAAATAAATTGAAATGAATGTATATTTATTTACTCTGTATTTTAAAATAAATAAATTTTTGTATGAGAAGATATACATTTTAGTATAAGAAAATAGATAAATAATAGAAGAAAATATAATAATAAATTTTAATAGAAGAAAATAGATAGATTTTTTTTTGTATTTTCATATCTGTTGCCAAAATTTTTTCTTTACGATGAATAGGTTTAATGTCTGTTGAATGAATGAAATAATAAGCGTCAATATTTTCTTTATTTTAAATAATTATTTTTAACTGTTAACTAAAAATAATTTTCACTCAATTTTAAGGTACTACTGCTTTATGATATTAGAAAATAACTTTTTTTTTTATCTTGTACAATGTTTTGGCCAGAATTGTAGGAATTGTTGTTATTCAAAATTTGAAGTCATTTTTATTTAATTATTTTCAAATTGAACCATTTTAATCCAGAAAACTCTAAAAATAAAAAATAGAATTTATATTTTTGCTTTAGATTGTAGAATAGAAATTTGACAAGGTTTTATAACACATTTTCATGAATAGAACGTATTTTTCTTCTTAAAATTATTCAGTGGTGTTATTTGCCATTTTGTATTTTTATTTTTAGTAATACATTACAATTTCTATTTAAAATCTATTTTTATTTTTATTTAATTTATGAACTGCATTAGAAAGTATTTTGAAACAGTTCGAAGAGTTGTTTGTGATTAATTTTGTAGAGCAATTTTTTTTTCTCAATAAAAGTGGAGAAAAGGTTAAAGGTCAAAGCGATTATTATGTTAAAGTAACGACACACATTTTGTACCACACCCTACAGTTGTTATATTTTTCTTTAAAAAAAGATAACAAAAAATCATGAAATTATGTTTCATAAACCATTGTTCTGCTTTCTATCTTGTTATTGTGTAGGGAATTTGCTTTTCCTTTAAATTACTGAAATTGTGCGAGTATTTTCCTGTCATAAAATTAAAATTTTCATTTAAAAAACTCTTTCATATTTTTAAATCATTTTGTTCCCAAACCAAAATCCTTTAAATATTTAATTATATATTAAAATTAATTAAAAATTATCAAATTTAGGTTTGTTCATATTATTTTTTTTAAATATGATTACATGGATTTAATGTTTATATTTTTCTTCTCTGTAGCTATAAATAGAAATACATCACTTCGAAAAAGTAAAAAAAAAAGATTGTTTATTTTAACTAAATTAGATACCTGCAAGCATGTTTAGATGAGTTTTTTCATGCTTGCATTTGCGTTCATGTACCTCGATATAATTAAATTTCAAACAAAATTTATTTTTACTGTAATATAGGTCGTAACGTTTTCGCGTAGTTTACCTAGTAAAAGTAAACAAAAATATGTTACTATTACTAGATTGCAATTCAATAACATTATGGTAAAAATGTTGTATACATGACCGACTTTTTACATTATATATTAGAAATAAGTGGTTTAAAAAATTCGCAGACTATTTATAATTCATTTAAAAAAATAAGGTCAGGATGAAATGTCTAATAAGTTTTCTTTTAGTTTGTAAATGCTGCAATCCTTCGTAATTTTAAAGATTATTTTTAAATTTATAAGCCTAAAAGCCTATTTTTTTTGCTTTGAATTTAACGAAATGAGATCATATAAACCTAGTTTTTATTTTTTTTTTTTTACTGTGTAAAAAATTATTATTTTAAGGAAACGTTCCTACTTTTAATTTTATAAAATTATTCAAATCTTTGTTGGTTATTTATTTTTAAAAAAAAATTTGATTATGCATTCAACAAAACATTTTGCTGATATCAGTATTTATCATAAATCTTATTTTATTAAAACTCATTTGATAATCTTTTGGGACTAAATAAATGAAGGAATTTTATTTGAACTTCAATAACGTAACTTACAAAATAAAATAACATATGAAGCTATTTGTTCGACAAGCTATTTGGTAACGAAATTTGCTGATATCAGTTAGTAAACATTCACTAATTCCTTCTCACGACTCTAAAGATCGTGTTTGAAATTACCAACCACTATATTGGCTAATTATCTATTGCTAGTATTAGCAAACTTATTTGTGCAGCCTGTATCAAAAACTTTAGACGTATAACTAAAGACTTTAATACATATTTTAACACATACTCAATTTTATATTCTTCTAACTTCTAGAACACAAAATATGCTAGCTATCTAAGTGAAAAAAATTTTAATGTATTATTTGTAAATATATCTTTGGGTGGATGCATGCGTAGAAACATACGATCTGCCACTTGTGATATGATAAAGATCCCTGAATGACGTTGGCTGTCAGTCTAACAGATGTATTCCGCCAAACTGTCATCTAAGGAAATGTGCATTATGCTAATCTGTGGGTGTTCTACAAGTTTGGCGACATTCTCGCTTTCAGTTAACTCATAAATATGCCTAAGCAAAAAAATACTTCAATCATGTCTAGACATTTAAATAAGCTATTGAAAAGAATTTAATTTCATAATTAAACAAGTTAAAAGATCGTGTCTTAGAATTCAAATATTTTGTATTTGTTACATAAAGATGGCAGATTTGGTAAGACAGGTTAGAGAAGTTTAAACAAATTACCCACTATTTACAGACATCTTTTTTTTATAAACTTGTGGTAATTTATTACATGATGTCAAAGGGGCTAATGAAAAGTAAATGATTAATACATTAGTCATTATTAATATATTAAAGTAAATGATTAATACCGTATATATATTTTTCCGTTAAGTGTCTCTTAGTTCAATGCTCATATGTAATTTGTTTCCTAGAAAGATGGTAGCATGCGCGCTAGGTTAGAAAAAGAACGGACGTTTTACGGTAACTAACGTACGGTATTTAAAAACTCTCTATTATTAATAAAGTAAATGATTAATATGTTATATATATTTTCCAGAAAAGTGTCTCTTATATTTTAAATACTATGTATTTGTTTCAGAGAGATGGTAGATTCGGTAGACAGGTTAGATAGATAAGTTTAAACGAATTACCGACTATTTACAGATATCTTATTTAAACATGTGCTATTTTATTACATGTTTAAATAATATATCTGTAAATAGTCGATAATTATTACATGTCCTAGGGACTAGTGAAAAGTAAATGATTAATACATCAGTCATTCAATATGTTTTCCAGAAAAGTATAGATTGGATAGATAAACTTAAAATAGATAAATTTTATTTAAGGATTGATAATTTATTTCGCAATGTCTTGTTTGTCCTTTATCAACATTGTACCTTAAGAGGCTGTTAAAATAAAAGCATTGTAGATTCTTAAATCTATATCTCTAATCGACCTATTCTTATTTTAAAAACTGATAGATAAGTTTAGATAGATAGGTGTAGATTATAGATTTAGATAGATTGTTTAAATTTATAACATATTGTTTGTACATTAACTTAATGTTGTTTTTTGGCAATATGCCTTTGAGATCAATGAAATATAAATAAATGCAAAGACTAACAGTCAGAGGTACAGTTCAGTCTTTATGGTGCATAAGGTGCGTTATTTGTTAAAAATTGTGTGCAAAATGTTATCTGTGTAATCTGCTTTTAATGGTTACAAGTAGACAGGATAAAAGGAGAATTTTATGACTCTTTTATTGGAGGCAAATGTTCTAGAACCAAATATTTGTTAAGTCTGTCTTGTCTCTTTAAACGGAAATAACCTCGGAAGACTGCAGATAACCTTTGAATGAGTTAAGGTAATAAATATATTTTTTTAAGCTTGTTGCTATGTCTTTTGGTGATATTCTTTCGGTGTGTTTTGTAATACGTTTTACATTTCGCTGATCCCAACTGACAAGATCTTACAAAAATAACCAGTTTTAATTGTTGCGTTGTATTGAATTCCCAGTATTTACATTGATCCTCGTTGTAGTGAAGTATTTACATTGATTGATCCTTGTCTATCAGTTATAAATCGCTTTTTATTTAGTTAAATTAAAACGTTTTTGTTTATTAAATTGAAGCAGTTTAATTTAAAGGTGGTAAAAATGATATTCGTTTTGAAAATTGTGTGATATATATATATATTGTGTTCGATGACGTTGAGAAAATTCATACTGGCATGTAATTCTAACATCATGAACATATAAAATGCACATCATAATAAAAAGTGCTTTATATGCATTTTAAAATTTTTTGGCAGTAATATAAAGGTTTTTATTGTTAAATGTATTCAGATGTAAGGCAATAATCATTTCTGTAGTATTCAGTGTTTATCTTTGATTTACCTATAGTTAGAAAAAAAAAATTAGAAAGGTTTTAAAATAAATACTGGAGAATAATATTTTTCCTAAAGCATATATTTCATATTCATAAATTTTTATGTTTCTCCTATTTATTATGGTTTATTTTTATATTTATATATTTTATTTTATTTATATATTTATTATATGCTTAAATTTTTAGTGTTATGTTTTTTAGGTTTCTCCTATTTTTATGTTAAGCATTTATTATGTTTCTCCTTAAGCATATATTTAATAACCAATAAATTTTAAATATTTGAGTAAAATATAATTAAACTAGCAGCGTTGACCATGTTTTAAATATTTGTGGAAAAGGTGAAAACTCGTGTATTTGCATTTTCGATGTTATTATTGATATTAAAGGTATTTTAACTTTAGAAAATGGAAACCCTTATACCTTTAGAAAATGAAAACCTTATACCTTTAGAAAAAGAAAATCTTATACCTTTAGAAAAGGAAAACCTTGTACCTTCAGAAAATGAAAACCTTATACCTTTAGAATTTTACCTTTAGAAAATGAAAACCTTATACCTTTAAAAATTTTTGACACAAAGCTTAAAGTTTTTTATTTTTCTTGATAATAAATCTGATTGAAGGCTGTTAATTAAAATTTTTTTTGTGAACTGAGTAAGATATTACAAATTTAGAAATCTTTAGCCTATCGCTGTCCAGCTTACCATAATCTTTTCAGTTTCTTATGAAACCTTTCCATGTTCCGTGTCAAAAACAGAATGATTTATGCTTATTATTACAAAAATGTTGAGAAAAAAAATAATAACTCGTGCATATGCGTCATCATCCTTGGTCAGTAACTTTTCCTTTTTCTTTGAGGAAACGGTCGACAAGCTCCAATAACTCAACAAGCATATTCTTAAAAAGGTCTTGGTTGATTAACTATCCCCAACAATTCTTCCGCAGCACTTTTTCCATCTGCCATTTCTTACAGACATGGTAAGCTCGCCTTCAGGGCAACAGTTTTGTAAGCGAAGATCTGCGATTAATTTCGGTAAAGATTGTGATCATCCATCTTTAATGGATGATTCAGTTAGACATAAACAGGCTATTTTCTGACTTGGGAAAAGTGTTGGAGGGTAAAAAATTAGATTCGAAATGTCTGCTTTTTCTTTTCAAATCCGTGTGAAATAATAAGGTTGATATGGGATCGTTCACCTGATGATGTTTTTTTTTTTTTCATTTTGGTTCCTGGTTGTCAAATATTGTTTATTGATACATGTCTTCGGATAGATTCGGTTTTCTGATTGTGCTAATAAGAGTAAACTTGATTTTTAAAATAACTTAGCTAAAACATGGAATAGTTTTTTTCACACCTTATATCTAGAGCATAACAAAGGAAGATATGTTTCTGAATGCTTTTTTAAACAGTAAAGTTTACAATAATAATGATCTGGTTTATTTTAAGTTATGAGTAAGATTATTAAGATCAGAATTTGTTTGTGATTTCAGAACGTGGTCTAATTCGTTGTCCAGGAATTTCTAACGATGTTGAATTATTTTTGTAAAATAGTAAATTTGTAAATAAAAAAAATGACAAATGCTATTTATAAATTTAGGCAAGCAACAAAAAGTGAATTTATATGTTTTACTGTTTAATACCTAATTCAAGATTGCTATTATATTAAAGGTATAATTTATTTAAAGCCAACGGCCATGCCATGCTGAATATACCGGTTCTCGTTAGATCACCGAAGTCAAGCATCATTGGGCGCTGTCAGTACTTGGGTGGGTGACCACCTGGGAACACCGCGTGCCATTGGCAAATTTGGGACCTGAATGGCCGAGTGTCTAGCGCTCTGGCGCTCGGTGCCACAGGTTTCGGGTTCGAATCCCGGCGGTGCCATGGATGTTTGTAGTGGTTCGGAATCCACTTAAAGCCGTAGGTCCCGGTCTCATATGACTGTAAGAGCGTCACGGAGCAAAAGTCAGGCTTCTACCTACGGGTGCTCCATCACAACAGAAGCTGCTTCCTTCCCCTTCAATCATAAGCACGTATGGGCTCGTGGGCTTGGCCAGCCAAGTGGGATAAGAAACAACAACAACAACATAATTTATTTATGAATTCTTTTATAATTATTTATATTATTTAGTTAATAAATAGTTATACAATATATTTTAAATATTAATAATAAATATTTAATTATTATAATTTATATTATTTTTATTATTTAATTTATACGTTTACATTTAGTATAAATTATTATTAAATTTTTTAAAAATCATTAAATTTAATTCATTAAATTATTCTTTAAATTTAATCTAAATTTCTTTAAAAAATGTTTGTAATTCATTCCTATTAAATTTTTAAAAAACATTTTGTCAGTAAAATTAAAGAAAAAAAGTATTTCCTATATTTTACTATTTAATACCAAATTTAAGATTACTATTATATTTAAGGTACGATTTATTTATTAATTCATTTTATAATTATTTAATTAATTTATATTATTTAACTATTATTAATAAATATTTATAAAATATTAATAATAAATATTTAATTGTTATAATTTGTATTACTTAATTTATTTATTATTGATTAAATTAAATCTAAATTTCATTAAAGAATGTTTGTAATTCATTCCTATAAAATTTAAAAAAACATTTTGTCAGTAAAATTAAAAAAAAAAAAAAAAAATTTATTTATTTATTATTATTATTTTTTTTCCTATTTCCTACAATTTTTGTGAGATTTGTATTTTGATATATGAAGACATTGATGTGTCTTAGATTCATAAATTAGAATTAAAAAACACAAATTGTAAGTTTACTCAGCCGTTCATTAATAAGTTAACCTTGATGATTTAAAAAAAAAAAAAACTGATTAAAAAATGTTACAAAGTTTGGAGGCAAGTGTTTGTGAGAAGATGTAATTGAAATTTTATTTTTATTTTACATGTTATTCAAAGCTGTGCTGTTTCTGACTTACGGTAATTTAAATTCTTATTTTACTTACCACAAACAAAATGGGTAAAGCTGAAGAACAACATTTGGAAGCGACGTACTTGAATTAAAAATGGCAATCTCAACAAATCTTAATTTATTGATCAATGCGGTTGAATGACTAATAAAAAAAGTCGTATTCATTGAAAGTGTGAGCAGTGAGCAAATAAACATGCTCTTATATCCCTGACGAAAACATTCCACAATGACGTAAATGTCGTTGGCATTTTCAGTTTCATCTTACTTAACAAGACATAAATAAATGTAAAAATATCATGTGTGAAATATTTGTTGGTAATATTAAAGGTTTCTCGGTGATATTTTCTATTAAAAGTTTCGTTCTATTTTAAAAACATAAACAATAAGACTAAATTACGAATAAATAAAAGACTTTTTAGTCTTATTTATTAAGACTTAAACAAGACTTAATTGTTTAGTAAAAAATTAAACAATATATTTTTACTTTTTAATTTTCATAATCTAAAAAAAAATGGTCCAATAAGAAATCGTAAATTTCATTAAAGCATTGAACTTCTAATAAAATAAAATATATAAAAATATACGTGTTATATTACATAAAACAAATATATTTCAAAAACTGTATACAGTATTGTATATAATTTTTATGCAGAAAGGGTAACTCTAGAAAATAAAATATGAAAAATATATATAATTAAATTAAAATTAACATTTCCTAATTTTTATTCTTCTAAAATATTTCTTATTTCAATAGTTAAAATCCTTTAACCGATTCAACAATTTAAAAAAAATGTAAGAATTTAAAAATGTAAAAATGACTATTATGCCACGATATTTTGATTGTTGTTATAGTGGACATATCAGTTTGTAGACATTTTATTAATTTTTATTTAACTATTGTGTACATTTTTTTATGTAGTCCAAGTAATTTTTTTTTCTCTTTTTAAATGCTCTTTTAGAAAATTAAAAGGTGAAACTCTTTGATCTCAATTTAATAATAATTTCTTGAAAGTCGTAAATTTAATTTTAATGTGGTATTTTATACAAAATTTTAATCAGATATATGGAAATAATTTTTTTTTCTAATTTAAAATGTGCATAATTGATTAAGATACAGTATACACATACTTCTAAAGATTTTATTTTTTTATAGGTTGTTTATTGTTTTTAAAAAATTAATACATGCATGATTGTAAGACACATTGTTTTTAAAATTCAGTTCTTTTATATCTTCTTATTTCACATAGCGTTTTTAAATTTAATTAATTTAAATTTTAATTTAAAATTTAAAAAATTTTAAATTTTAATGTCAAATATTGATAAAAATGATAACTACAGATTGTTGTGATGATTTGTTTATTTTTTTATTGTTGATACAAAGTAATTATCAGTACTGTATTTATTAAAATACAAAACTACTTAAAATGAAGATCAGAGTTCATGATGCCTGCATTTTTGGTCAATATTATTAACCGAAAAATTTATTATTTATATTATGATATTATTATAATTATATATATTATTATTCATATTATAATAATTTTATAAATATTTTCTAAAAATAACTCAATTTTCTTTTTTTTTACAGTATGAAAAGAAATTAACAACTATCTAGATTCATTGTTTATATTTATAAACGAGATATAATTTTAGTAACAAAACGCACGTCAACAAAGCTAATTAATGCAAGGTTAACTGTCATGCTGTTTATAAGATTTATTAATAAAATTTATATAGACCCTTAATTGTTAGTTTAACGAGCTGTTTGCGCAAAGTTTTTTTCTAGTTATACTTAATTGTTGGTTTGATTTAAACTGCTTTTCGTGATAGCTGATGCATGGATTATTAATTGTGTTGAATATTCCCCATCTGCCTTTTATTTCTTTTGAAATGCACCATGCTTACAGTTTCATAGATTTCCACCTCCGTTATGCACAGTTAGCAACAATTAATTAGAAGGTTTTCATAATTTAAGTTTGAAGATCATTAAACTTTCAGATAATAATTTTTATAATTGGTGGTTAGAATACGAATATAATTAATATGAAATGTTACTTTATTATTGTTAAAGTAATATGGGTTTGTGTAAAAAAAAAAGTGAATTGATACAATGAACATAAGGTTCGTTAACGATAAATCTTCTAGTAAAACATCGAATTGATTTATTTGTATAAAAGTTTTGTTACATAACAATTTTTTTGATGATATATTAGTCATAAGTGTTTGATGATTAACGGATAAATACGACAGTGTTATATATATATATATAGATATATATATATAAAACTTCCCGTCACTACAGTACATGTTAGATCATGGCCGTCTGCATGTTCCGAAATATTTTTAATACCCTATACAATCATATTAGACCGGGGCCCGAATGGCCGAGTGTCTAGAGCTCTGGCACTCGATGTCAAAGTTTTCGGATTCGAGTTCCTGTGATGCCATGAATGCTTGTAGTGGTTCGGAATCCACATTAAGCCTGTAGGTCCCGGTCTCACATGACCGTAGAGCGTCACAGAGCCCAATCAGACTTCTTCTCACCCACATTATTCCCAAGTTGTAAAGGGGTAACTCAGCTCTACTCACAGTGATGTGATGTGGTGTAGTAGAAGTCATATGAGACTGGGACCTACGGTTTTAACGTGGATGCCGAACCACTACAAACATGGCACCGCTAGGATTTTGAATCCAAAACCTAGAGAACCGAGCGCTAGATATATGTATATATATATATTATAATTACCGAAAAAGAAAATATTGTTTGCAGTTATATAAACTTCGTAACGTGAGATCATAATATGATATGAGAAAATTCTGAAAAGTCTAAGAAGTGAACTTAAAAGTCTTAATAAAGTTCTAAGAAGTTGGCAGAGTGCTACGGTTGCTCTGAATATCGAGAGCAATTTGTGTTGCAGCTATAATAAAACTTTTTCAATATTCTCCCTCAAATATTAAAGCAATTTCCGAAACCCATTCAGCCATGTTCAGCTATTTGCAAAATATTGGAATAGATCCAAACATGAACTTTGGAATGAAACTTTCTAAAAAAAATTTTATCATTACGATTTCAATTCGTAAGATAAAATTTTTTTATTGTGTTCGGAAAATGTTCTGTTATTGTGTTCAAAAAATGATTGCAGCAGACTTGACGAACTCTACGAGGGAAACCTCACATTTGGTGGCGAACACGAAAGAAGTTGGCAGAGTGCTGTGAAGCCTTTTTATTTGCGTTTCCGGTGGGGAACCATTGTCAGTGGCTTTTGGTTCCTCCATTGTTCAAGTTGGATAATGGCCGAAGTTATGTTGGAGAGAGAGGCATGACCCTGTGTCCCATAAACTTCTCCTTTCAAACAGTTTTATATGTTGCACGTTTCATTTCGTACTTAGGGTTGTAATGATCTTTGCCTTGTTATTGCACTTGCTTTTTATTGATGGCTCTAGTAGGGTTTTTTGTAAGCAAGTTTAAAATTATTGCAAAGCGGGAAAAAAAACTAAGACGAAATTCTTTTTAAATTTATGTTTTAATACGCATGATTATTTTTTTTTACTAATCACATAAATGTAACTCAATTTTTTTTTCCATTTTAATTAAATTTTAGTAAAAACGTAGGAAGAATATAGAGATTGTAATTTTTGCATGTCGAAATACTGATATCGAAAAAAAAAAAAAAATGATATAATTACTATTTTATCGTTGATAAAATATGATTCATTGATTTAATATTTATACAAATCACTTAAATTTTAAATTTTTTTAAATGGATATTTAAATAGATATATTTACGATGCATAATTTGCAAAATTTTTTTCAATACAATGTGTAATTGATTCTTTTTATTTGCACTTTATTGTGTGATGTGTATGCAGTTTTTTTTTTTTTTTTTTTTTTTTTTTTTTTTTTTTAAATTAAATTACGATTGTTCATTCTTTGAAAGCTTGTATAACAATGCACAAAAATTTTTAAATTTTACTATAGTATATTTAAATTAAAATTCACAAATTTTGTGTTTTGACAATTTGTTTCAAAAATAAATATATGTATTCCAAAGATAAATTGTCATGTCTTTCTAATTTTCATATTACTGTTATCTGATCGTATCTGTGCAAATTAGTATCATATTATCTAGCGTAAAGTGTCATATCTGTAGTATCAATTTATTATAGAATTATACTTACCTTGCTATAGATTTTACATTTTATCTTTAGATGGTATTTATTTATATTGATGAATTCTTTTAATTATAATTACATTGAATATAAATCGAAATTTTAAAAGGAAAAGAATCGTTTACTTAACTTGATGTTATTTATGTATAAAAAATCATTTTATTAAATTGTTGAAACGATGTTGTGAATTTGAAATTTGTTGATGCGCCAGCAGAAGATGTTGTCAACAGATCAATGGATTGCTGGGCCAATCATTAGCTCAAACAGAACATTAAAAATCAATATAAACTTCTCATATTATACTCTCTTATTTTAATATTCAACAGGATTGATGCCTTTTACAACACGAGCATGCTGCAAAAACTTTAAATCTCGTTAGATTCCATAGTAGTTGCACTATTAGGTAATATAATATTAAATACTTATAATTACACTAGCAGACCCCGGCATACATTGTTCTGCCAAAAAAAAAAAAGCATTGTAGAAAATTGCATAACGCGAATATATTCTCCATGTTCACTATATGTGCATGCTAATTTTCATGGACATTGTTTGAACTACATATAAGATGAAATGCTGAAGCACCATCTGGTGGCAAGTAAAAATAAAGCGGATAGCGCGAACCTATTTTTCCATATTCGAATGCATATTATTACCCATTTTCATAGCGATTGGTTGAACGGTATAGAACTTGATAGATCATCTGGTGGCGACTTAAACAAAGGGGATAGCATAAAAACATTCTTCAGCAGCATCTGGTGTCATGATTTAAAGTTCAAAGACACATAGAAAAACCCGATAAAAACATTCTTTGCGTCAAACACACGCAAAAAATGTCATCAAAATTAGTCCCGCCGTTTAGGAGGAGTTCAGTGACAAACACACGTACAGAAAAACCCGATTATATACATATATATATATATATATATATATATATATATATATAATATATATATATATATATCGATTGTAGCACCACCTACCTGTTCCAATTGTGAATCTAAACCATCCAGGGACCCACTCAAACACACTCAACAAATTTCATCCAAATCGCTCCAGCCGTTTAGGAGGTGTTCAGTGACAAACACACATACAGAAGAATTACACAAACATGCACAGAAGAATTATAAATATAAAGATTATCCAAGTCAATGAAATATAATTTATTAGTTGTATAAAACTTTAGTAGTATATATATTCATTTGCATTTTGATAATTTTAATTAAACGGAAGAAAAGATAAGTGCAATGGTAATAAACCATTACACACTCAACAAATTTCATCCAAAAATCGCCAGATAGCACAGAAAAATTGTTGTGCGCAGTCTCTGCAAAAAGAATTGAACCAAGAAAAATATTACTTATTAGGTGAATACCCATTTTGATAATTTTACACTAAGCATCGAATGAATACCCACTCAAATGAAAATGAAGGGACATCGCGTAACAGATGAAGAATCGCATGCTTCATCGCTCTGCACTTAAAATTCAAATTAAGCCGCTGGAGACATAATTAAGCATTCTTTATTTGACAGGCGCAGAAATCTGGCCATTGTTTTAAAACTTTTACTTGTTTGCATTAACTGGCATTTATCTGAGCCACCCATTGTGTCTCTCCAAGTATTCCATTCATGGAGGATCCTCTTCTGTGGTATGCGTCTGTGGGAAAGTTAAACCAGAGGTATAAAATTTTACCCAAGTTTTTTTTCACTGTAATTTTTTACGGTACCATTTGAAAGTCGTTGATCTTGATGGACTTGTTTTCTAGTAAGGATACATAATAAGTAGTATGAATTTTCGTTAAAATTTGAGAATCGTTTCTTTTTTTAACTAATACGTTGTATCATTTCATTGTTTGATGATATTGTAGTATACTATAATAGTTATTGTTGTTGATTGTAGCATTGTAGTATTAATTATTAAAATTGTTCTTATTTATTATTTGGATTAATAAATTCAGTAATTTAAATATCAAAGTACTCTTGGTGTTTTTTTTTTTTTTTTTTCAATTTATAGTTAATGGATAGAATTAAATAATATTAGATAAAAAAAATGGATATTTAAATGGTAGAATAAATCTCTTATGACATTCTGCGGCCTGGTGGCCGATTGGCTAGCACTGTGGCCTTTGGTACCGCAGGCTTCAGGTTCAAATCCTGGCGATGGTATGGATGTTTCTTTGTGATTCGGAATCCATATTAAACTGTAGGTCCCGGTCTATTTAACCTAAAAAGTGCACAAAATGTCCGTAGCGCGACAAAAACCAAACCTGTGAAATTCTAGTTAAAAAATTGCAGTTTTATTAAAAATAAATTTCAAAATTGGGTGCATATATTGTTTATTTTTCTGGTCTATGAAATCCGTTAATTTGTTGACAACATATTTAAGGGGATTTCCTTTTTTGTGTGTCAGTGTTTTACAAAGACCTGTGTCTGCTTAAAGGACTTCCAGAAAAACCAACATTTGTGTATGATATAGAAGGAAATGAAAATTGCGATCAAGCCGTTTGGATAGATATCCCATCATGATCGCCAATGTGGTTCTCAACTAAGAAATGCAGCACTTACAGGAATCAAACTCAAATTCTAGATAAGCACGTTATTACGGGATTAGTAGTTGGACTAATCCAGTAATAACGTGCATAGTAATATTAGATTGAGTACATCTCGTTAGATCACCGAAGTTAAGCATCATTGGGCGCGGTCAGTACTTGGGTGGGTGACCACCTGGGAACACCGCGTGCCGTTGGCAAATTTGGGACCTGAATGGCCGAGTGTCTGGCGCTCGGTGCCACAGGTTTCGGGTTCGAATCCCGGCGGTGCCATGGATGTTTGTAGTGGTTCGGAATCCACTTTAAGCCGTAGGTCCCGGTCTTCTATGACTGTAAGAGCGTCACGGAGCAAAAGTCAGGCTTCTACCTACGGGTGCTCCATCACAACAGAAGCTGCTTCCTTCCCCTTCAATCATGAGTCCCTATGGGCTCGTGGGCTTGGCCAGCCAAGTGGGATAAGAAACAACAACAAAACAAACAACAGATTGGGTACAATTCACTTTCCGTTTTCTTAGAGTAATACTATTCTTATAACAAAATTATTTTTGATATTACATATATATATATATATATATAATAATTTTATGTTACTATATTAATTTATAATTAACTATTTTTTAATTTATTTTAATTTACTAATTTTTAAAATTAATTTATTGTTGTCTAATCATAGTTGTCTATTTATATTAATTATATATTATTATTATTATTTAGTATTCAATTAAAAAGGATAAATATCTATGTATGTAAATTAAATCAGGACAATAAATACATTATTAATGCAATTTCCTATACTTTATATAATATTCATACCTTTTTTAATTATTAGAGAGTTTTTGCATACCGTACGTTAGTTACCGTAGGACGTCCGTTAGCTTTTTCTCCCTAGCGCGCATGCTCAGTTTCTGAGCATGCGCGCTAGGGAGAAAAAGCTAACGGACGTCCTACGGTAACTAACGTACGGTATGCAAAAACTCTATTGTGTCACGCATATACATTAAAAATAATGTTAAAACCTGAAATGTTTTGGTCTTGGATTTAAATATATTTTAATAGAATTGTGGGGTTTTTTTCCCCTTGAGCTTCTATAAAAGAATTTTATCATAGTTAGGACAATTGAGTTTGTCTCGAAACTTTTTCTTAAATCATCATATTAGTTGTTGACCATAACTTGCTTTCCAATATCTTTCAGGTAATACATTTTTCAAATGTAACACAATTAATAATAATGCTATTATATTTCTTGGCATATTTAGAATAGATTATTTCTTATAATAATTATTGATTCATGATTATTCATTTAAAAATAGTATTATTAATTTTATTTTTTATTGATATACTTTTTAAAAATAATGCCATTAAATGATTTTTTTTAACTAAGTATTCCTATGAAGTATAATTGGATTTTTCTTTCTATACTTCTTTTAAGAATAAAAAATATTTCAGATGTTCTTTAACAAATATTGCAGATTTTTCATATAAACAAAAAATGTTTTTATTTCAACTTAATTTTTTTTTTCTTCTTAAAATATCATAATTGGAGCTTTTCACTTGAAAGCAAAATTGCATGAAATTAAAATTCCATCTTTTCGTAAATAGAAGTTTGTAAAATTGGAATAATTTCACGATGGGCTATAATTAAAAACGAATGAAGGAAAACTCGGCACTATTAAAAAAACTCCATTTCGGAGAATTTTTTTTTTTTTTTTTTGTTACTAAATTGTATAGAAAAATAGCAGTCTGTAATTAAGATTTAATATACTTGCTAATTTCATTAAAAATAATTATATGTTTTTCATAAAATAGTTGTGATAAAAAGAGAACAAATTCATTTAAAATATTAATTATTATTATTTTGAGTTCAATTAAAAATATTAATTATCCGTATTTTTATCAAAATATTTTTTGTAGGAAATTATTTTAATAAATTACTTCTAACATATATTTCGGTTCTAACGGTTTTTTTTTTCTTTAAAAATCTTTGCAATTTTTCATTATTAATTATTTATCACATTAAAAATAATATTTTTTTATTACCTCCACCTAATTTTTGAATTACCGGTATATATATCTTACAAAAATATTTTTTCTATATTTAATAATAAATGCAGAAATTCTGAAAAAATTATTTTTATTTATTTATTTATGTATTCATAACCTCGTAAAAGGATGAGAATATCCGAAAAGAAATTAGAATGAAAAAAATTGCACTTGTCACATTTTGATAAATTAGTTTTAATATATATTTCTAATAATTTAATATTCTTTTATAATAAATTAGTTTTAATATATATTTCTGTTCTAATGTTTTTTTTTCTTTAAAAATCTTTGCAATTTTTCATTATTAATTATTTGTTATATTAAAAATAAATTTTTATTACCTCCACCTAATTTTGAACTACCTGTAGACATCTTACAAAAAATATTTTTCTATATTTAATAATAAATGCAGAAATTCTGAAAAAATTATTTTTATTTATTTATTTATGTATTCATAACCTCGTAAAAGGATGAGAATATCCGAAAAGAAATTAGAATGAAAAAAATTGCACTTGTCACATTTTGATAAATTAGTTTTAATATATATTTCTAATAATTTAATATTCTTTTATAATAAATTAGTTTTAATATATATTTCTGTTCTAATGTTTTTTTTTTCTTTAAAAATCTTTGCAATTTTTCATTATTAATTATTTATCACATTAAAAATAATATTTTTTTATTACCTCCACCTAATTTTTGAATTACCGGTATATATATCTTACAAAAATATTTTTTCTATGTTTAATAATAAATGTAGAAATTATAAAAAAAACAATTTTCTTGTTTATTTATATATTCATCAGCTGATAAATGGCTGAGAATATCCGAAAAGAAATTAGAATGAAAAAAAATTGCACTTGTCACATTTTAAAAATATATTCCCGAGTCAACTGTCTGACCACCTTTTTTTTTTCCCCTCTTAAAATATATAAAAAAATATTTTTTTAACTTTATAAATTAAAAAAAGTTTTCCTCAAAACAATTTTTAAAGCAACAAATCTAATTAACTTTATGGCTAACTTTGATTGCACGTCTAGAAATATGCAAAATTTTCCATATGGATGATGACACGATGTATTTCTTTAATGGCCATTTTTCTAAGCGGCACAGTCAAACCGATCAGACCTGTCAAGTATATGTTTTTGTTCGTAATCCGAGAGTTTTGTTTTTTGTACGAAGACTGTCTTTTTCGTACTGATTATTCTGTCAGGTCGTGGTTATCAATCGATCATCATGTGAGTACGTTTATTTTTTTAGCTGAGATTTAACGAAGGCCATGCAGGTCTTCCGGTTTCAGGTATACAAAAATAACAAGAAGTCTGGCATCTGTATTGACTAATCTACAGGTTTGATATGGAATCTTTGAATCTTCATCTACAGGTTTGATTAAATCATTTTGGTGTTTTAGAATGCGAATTTTATAAAGTAAACAAAAAAATTCTTTTTGGGATTATTTGAATAAACATTGCATCGCCTAATAATGGCTCGGTGAAAATTATATGTATTGTAGTTCAAATAAAAGTGGATATGTTTAGCAAGACTTCTTGAATGACATAATTAAATGACATTTTAAAAATTTTTGGATAGTTTTAGAATTTTTAGCATGACAGATTCTTGAAAAACATCTTTGGATTAGTTTCTTTATAATTGTTTTTTTAGTGAATTCTTGAAAAAAAAAATAATAAATTTTTAATAATGGGTTATTTTCTTAATAACAGTGGATATATCGGACTCAATTCTTAAAAATATCTTTGGATATAGTTTGTTATATAATAGTGGATATGTTTAGCAAGACGAAGTTCTTGAAAATTATCTTTGGATAGTAGTTTCTTTTATAATAGTGGATATTTTTAGCATGACGAAGTTCTTGAAAAATATCTTTGGATAGTAGTTTCTTATATAATAGTGGATATTTTTAGCATGATTCTTGAAAAACATCTTTGGATTGTAGTTTCTTATATAATAGTGGATATTTTTTTTAGCATGACGAAGTTCTTGAAAAATATCTTTGGATAGTAGTTTCTTTTATAATAGTGGATATTTTTAGCATGACGAAGTTCTTAAAAATATCTTTGGATAGTAGTTTCTTATATAATAGTGGATATTTTTAGCATGACGAAGTTCTTGAAAAACATCTTTGGATAGTAGTTTCTTATATAATAGTGGATATTTTTTAGCATGACGAAGTTCTTGAAAAATATCTGTGGATAGTAGTTCCTTTTATAATAGTGGATATTTTTAGCATGACGAAGTTCTTAAAAATATTTGTGGATATTTTTAGCATGACGAAGTTCTTGAAAAATATCTTTGGATAGTAGTAGTTTCTTTTATAATAGTGGATATTTTTAGCATGACGAAGTTCTTGAAAAATATCTTTTATAATAGTAGGTGGATTAGTTCCTTTTATAATAGTGGATATTTTTAGCATGACGAAGTTCTTAAAAATATCTTTGGATAGTAGTTTCTTATATAATAGTGGATATTTTTAGCATGACGAAGTTCTTAAAAATATCTTTGGATAGTAGTTTCTTATATAATAGTGGATATTTTTAGCATGACGAAGTTCTTGAAAATATCTTTGGAATAGTTTCTTATATAATAGTGGATATTTTTAGCATGACGAAGTTCTTGAAAAATATCTTTGGATAGTAGTTTTTTTAGTATGACTTCTTTATAATAGTGGATATTTTTAGCATGACGAAGTTCTTAAAAATATCTTTGGATAGTAGTTTCTTATATAATAGTGGATATTTTTAGCATGACGAAGTTCTTGAAAAATATCTTTGGATAGTAGTTTCTTATATAATAGTGGATATTTTTAGCATGACGAAGTTCTTGAAAAATATCTGTGGATAGTAGTTCCTTTTATAATAGTGGATATTTTTAGCATGACGAAGTTCTTGAAAAATATCTTTGGATAGTAGTTTCTTTTATAATAGTGGATATTTTTAGCATGACGAAGTTCTTGAAAAATATTTGTGGATAGTAGTTCTTGAAAAACTTTTGGAGTGGATATTTTTAGCATGACGAAGTTCTTAAAAATATTTGTGGATAGTAGTTCCTTTTATAATAGTGAATATTTTTAGTATGATGAGGTTCTTAAGAATATCTGGATAGTAGTTCCTTTTATAATAGTGAATATATTTTTTTTTATCTTTTATTTCTAATTCTTTTTGCGAGAGAAAGGAAAAATGGTGATGCAGTTGATTTTATTCAGTTAAAGTGCTGAAATTAGATTAAGAATAACTTGTGTTCACACATAAGTAAATATTCAAGTTCATCAAGGCGAATTCATCATTAAAATTTTATTTTCTTTAATAAATATCTTTTCCAACGTTTTTATTCATTGTTATTATTTCTGACTAAATATTTCGTGATTAATCCAAATATTTTTTGAAAACTAATATATATTATACGCAAAAATTTTTAAAAGGTATTCATTATATTTATTAAAGAATATTTAAAACTAATATATTTTAAACAGATAAACAACATGCAAAAACTACTTTTGAGTTAACATTATTTGGTTTACGATTTCATTTCGAATTAAATAAAATGAAAATATTAATTTTCATTGCGATTTCAAAAGTTGGAATAGGTATTGACTTTAAAAGGGAAATTGTTTAATAATAGTTGCTCATAAGCTTTTCACGTTATATTTAAAATAATAAATATATTCTTAATGTAATTAATGATTTTTAATTAATAAATTCATTCATATAGTGTAAGACAAACTTAAGTGTTTCAAAAACTCATTTAATTGTGTTTAGAGAAGCTCATTTTGAATTTGTGTATCATACTTGTTAAATATTGTAATTTCTAATGTGTGTATATATTTATATTACTGTCAAATAGTTTTCACAATGATAAAAGTGTAATTTTATAGTTAAACGTTAGGGATTTTTTATTTTTATTAATGGGAAATTGTTTAATTATAGTTAAATGTTAGGGATATTTATTTATTTTAGAGAAATTGTTTAATATTCATTGCCCATATCCTTTTCCCATTATATTTCAAACAATAAATATATTTTTAATTAATAAATTCATGTATACGGAGTAAGACAAACTTACGTGTTTTAATAATTCATTTAATTGTTGTTTGTAGGGAAGCTCATTTTGAATTTCTGCATACTTACCATACCATACTTGCTAAATATTGTAATTTCTATGATTTTATTATAAAAAAAATCAATATATTTGTGTATATTGTGTATATTTATTTTATTGAGAGTGCATATTTATTTTAGTATGAGATAGTTTTGTATATTTATTTTATTGTGAGATAGTTTTCGCTGTCATAAAACTGTAATTTTATAGTTAAACGTTAGGGATTTTTTTTTTATAGAGTTAACATTCATATATATTTTGTAACATTTATAAAATTATTTGAACATTGCATGGCAAATAAAAATGAACTGAAAAAAGAAAGAAGAAATAAATTGCTGAATATGCAACTATTATCTAATTGGAAAGAGTTGCAAGTTCAAACGCGGAAAAAAAAAAAAAATCGAAATTTGATCTTCCGATTCTGTTTGTTGTGTCTGGATATTTGCTGCTACGCAATCAAGGACACTTTTGTTAGATTGGCAACAGCAAAAATCAATCGTTGGTTAAAAATTTGTCAATGGCATTTTTAAAAGAGGTAAAAAGTACATTCAAGTTGGACTATAATTAAATATTCTATATTAAAAGTATGCTATATTTAAATTTAGCATACTGTAAACAAATGTTATTGAAAAGACAAAATCAGTTTTTGACATTTTATTTTGTTATTAATGTTATAAAATTTTATTAATCAAATATTATTTTTTTTTTTTTAAATGAATTTTTAAAATTTGTAACTTTATTTTATTTGGAAAGAAATATGTGTGACAGATCATTCTAAGAAGCTTAGTAATCAAATTTCTAACTTTTGTAATATTAAATTTTTTTTTTATTTTTGATTGTGTTAAAAAAATAAAATGGAAAATGCTAATTTCATGTCGATAAATAATTCCTAGGGTGATAAATATATATTAATGTGTTTTTTAAGTAAAAATATTCTATCCGTGTAACATTCTTTTATTTAATTTATTATAATTTTATAATAATAATAATAATTATTATTATTATAAAATTATTTGCACTTAAAAAATAAAAATTAAATTAAATAAAAGAATGTTACATGGATAGAATATTTTTACTTAAAAACACATTAATATATTTCCAAATTTAATAAGTATATTAATAATTATTATTATTAATATTATTTATTAAAAAATTATAATTTTATATTCGTATTTTAATTAATTTATAATTATATATTTATATTTTATTATTTCTCTATTATAATTTTTTCGAAAAGATTTTCAGTAATATCGAATCTTTGATTAAACCATTAATATGCATATGAATAAAATTTATTAATGTAATTTTGAAGAAAAAGAAATGAAAACTATTTTTTATCTGCATTTATTTTGAACTGATTTTTACAAAAATTGCGAAATGAAATATTACGAATGTTAGTTAATTAATCATTAGTAGGCTTTTACATGAAAAATGAATATCATATCTGATTTTATAATAAAGAATATTTACTTTTATTTCAAGG
The DNA here is from genome assembly GCA_021605075.1 of Caerostris darwini. Taxonomy (NCBI): domain Eukaryota; kingdom Metazoa; phylum Arthropoda; class Arachnida; order Araneae; family Araneidae; genus Caerostris; species Caerostris darwini. The sequence continues at coordinate 47,391 of BPLQ01006875.1, read as the reverse complement.
TTTAAATATTATTTCTCACTGTACAGGCACGAAATTATTACGAAATTTTTGGCAGAAGTTAGCTAAACTAACATTGCATAAATAAACCGTGTATAATTACTTCAATTTGCAAACATGCATTTGTCTGTAATTAATTATACCCATATTCTGTTGTAGTTTATTTGATTCTTTCATTCAGAAACGAGAATCTTTTGAAAATAATTCTGTTTACCTTATCAGGTTGGACAAGAGGTCCAATCATCGCACTTATTAGCGTTGACGTAATGGATCCGTGTTAGTAGTCGCATCAGTTTCCGCTCACTTTTCACCCAGTAAAATGCCATGATATCATAGTAATTCTTGTTTCCTTGAAAACAAACGTAATCGTGACTCAGTTTTCGTTTTCGTTTTAGCAGTGACGAAACGCGACAGTTTTAGAATTTCGAAAGGTAATGTACAGCATTCTTTTCGTGTTGCGAATGTGGAGGAAATATTGGTTATTTTGTAAATAATATCCTTGTGAAAAATTATTATATTTCTTATTAAACTGTAAAATTGAGAGGAATTAATTGAACCAACTAAGAACAAAAGAAGGGGGGAATGAATGAAATAAAATTAAATTGTTTTCAAGTAAACACCAGGCGTATGATACGTGAATCATTTTATTGATCGTTATTTTCTTAACAGTATGATACGAGAATCATTTTATTGATCATTATTTTCTTAGCAGTATGATACCTGAATCATTTTATTGATTATTATTTTCTTAGCAGTATGATAGCGAATCATTGTATTGATCATTTTATCAAAAACAGAATTCGTATTAGGGAATTAGGTTTGAAACTCGGCAACCGATGCCGAGTCCTGAGGGTTATTTTCCAAATTATGGTGTAAAATATAAGTGCAATGCAGCTGACTTTCTGGGATGCAACCTGCGTAACACTTTATCTGCTCAATATCAAATAACTTCAGGTCGGAGGGCTGCTATTTGAAAACAATTCATTCGAGTTTAGAACTCTTAAATACATTATTTAAACGAAAATTAAATTGAATTGTTCAAATCTAAAGTTGCCGTATACAGGGCAAAAATAAATAAGTAAATAAACTTATTGTAGAAACTTTAATGTATTTGTGGTTATCTAATCTTTCTTCTTGCAAAATTGCCAGTGCGAAAACCATGGTTTGCTATGTTAAAAATTTTCAGATTAATTATATATACTTACTATTAAAACTGCTTTTTTTTATAATTCTGTAAACAAATTTTTATTGACAAAATCAAAAATTATTATGATGTTGATCACAAATTATTATTATTATTATTATTATTTTTTTTTTGAAAAATAAGATGTTACAATAAATTTCTTAAATTTGTTATAACTTTTTTTTACCTTGCTTGGTTATAAAATATTAAAAATACATATATTGAACTCTCGAAAAATATATGAACTTCCGTTTTTAATCATTTTGTTTATATAAGTTAAAATCTACTCTTATTTATTTATTTTGTTGAACTTTCTGCACTAACTCATGTGAATAATTGTATATCACGATATGGATTAAAAAATTGCTGTGATTATTACATATTATTAAACGAAGAGAAATACATATATTGTAAGAAAAAAATGTAACTTACAAATCTCAAATACAATTCTTTGACATTTTTTTTTAACTTGTTATGGACTGTCTTGATTTGGACGAGGCGTGCTCTAGATATTTCTAAATAACATGGCAGTTAAAGCTTCCGCGCTTTTGTCAATGGTCAACATACCGTGGAATGGAGGGTTTAATATTCTTTAAGAAATGTCGCAGTGTCCAAAAAAGAACCAAAAAAAACTTTTTTATTGGAAGCAACCCAATGTCCTTGCTTGTCAGAATTTTGTGTTTCCGAAATTCTTTCTTTTTTTTTTTTTTTTTTTTTTTTTTTTTTTTTTCCCTATTAGGATTAAAAAAAACAAAAACATCCAATACTTCGAGACTTAAACCATAAGAAATTTCTTTGTATTCATTTTTTGTTGTTGCAGTTGCTGACCGATATTTTGGTATGTAATTGAAATTTGTTGTAAAAGCAATTTATTGAACAATAATAATTTGTTCAGTTCTTATGCATATTTAAAATAGTATAATTTTTTGAGTAATAATTCTTAATTCGTTGTAACTGGAAATATTTAAAAACTACTTCTTTTCTATATAAATGGTAAAAACAATTAATTGTAAATGCTCACGAGTTTTCAATAGAAAATCTAGTTTGTTAGTTATATCCCATATAACTATTACTTCTAATTGACTACTTCTTTACGAAACATATTTCATCCATGTTCAACCATTGCTGAATAAATAAATTTTAATCCTTTTTCATCTCGTAGATGAAATTTCTTTTCTGTATAAATAATAGAAACAATTGTAAATGCTCATGAGTTATATAGGACATAACAAACAAACCAGCTTTTCTTATCTAGTTTGTTAGTTATGTCCTATACAACTATTGCTGAATAAATAACCGATTACTTCTTTACGAAATACATTTCATCCATGATCAACCATTCTCGTAAATAAATTTCTATCCATTTTCATCTCGTAGATGTTTTACAAATATTTCTTTTTATAAATTAATTTATGAATTATCAATTAATATGCATTACGTATTAAGAGATATTTATTTTATTATTTGTGATTGTTTTATAAATCCTTATATAATCTAATCTGGTAAAAAAAAAAACGTTTTTAGTGGAAGCAATCCAATGTCCTTACTTGTCAAATTTTTGTTTCCGAAGTTTTTTTTTTTTTTTTTTTTTTTTTTCTTTTTCTTTTTTTTTTTTTTCTTTATTTTTAGTTTTCTATTAGGATTAAAAAAACAAAAACATCCAATACTTCTATTGAGACTTAAACCATAAGAAATTTCTTTGTTTCATGTTTTGTTGTTGCTGTTGCTGACCGATATTTTGTATGTAATTGAAATTTGTTGTAAAAGCACTTTATTAAACAATAATAATTTGTTCAGTTCTTATGCATATTTAAAATAGTATAATTTTTTGAGTAATAATTCTTAATTCATTGTAACTGGAAATATTTAAAACTACTTCTTTTCTATATAAATGGTAAAAACAATTCATTGTAAATGCTCACAAGTTTCCAATAGAAAATCTAGTTTGTTAGTTGTATCCCATATAACTATTACTGAGTAAATAATTGACTACTTCTTTGCTTAACACATTTCTTTTGTGCATTTTCTCTTCATTTTGCTTAACACAATAAATAAATTTTAATCCTTTTTCATCTCGTAGATGAAATTTCTTTTCTGTGTAAATAATAGAAACAATTGTAAATGCTCATGAGTTATATAGGACATAACAAACAAACCAGCTTTTCTTATATAGTTTGTTAGTTATGTCCTATACAACTATTGCTGAATAAATAACCGATTACTTCTTTACGAAACACATTTCATCCATGATCAACCATTCTCGTAAATAAATTTCAATCCATTTTCATCTCATAGATGAATTTTTTTTTCTGTATAAATGATAGAAATAATTAATTGTAAATGTTTACGAATTTCCAATAGAAAATCTAGTCAGTTATATCCCATATAACTATTGTTGAATAAATAACCGATTACTTCTTTACGAAACACATTTCATCCATGATCAACCATTTTCGTAAATAAATTTCAATCCATTTTCATCTCATAGATGAAATTTTTTTTTCTGTATAAATGATAGAAATAATTAATTGTAAATGTTTACGAATTTCCAATAGAAAATCTAGTTTGTCAGTTATATCCCATATAACTGTTGTTGAATAAATAACCGATTACTTCTTTACGAAACACATTTCATCCATGATCAACCATTTTCGTAAATAAATTTCAATCCATTTTCATCTCATAGATGAATTTTTTTTTTCTGTATAAATGATAGAAATAATTAATTGTAAATGTTTACGAATTTCCAATAGAAAATCTAGTTTGTCAGTTATATCCCATATAACTATTGTTGAATAAATAACCGATTACTTCTTTACGAAACACATTTCATCCATGATCAACCATTCTCGTAAATAAATTTTAATCCATTTTCATCTCGTAGATGTTTTACAAATATGTCTTTTTATAAATTAATTTATGAATTAGTAATTAATATGCATTACGTATTAAGAGATATTTATTTTATTATTTGTGATTGTTTTATAAATCCTTATATTAATCTAATCTGGTATACATGCCTTTCTTCTGGGTTAATTAATTCTACTTGTTGTGTATGACATTGTAAAGTTTCTGAGTTAAATATTCTTACGTTAATAAAAACCATCTTTTCTTATAACAATCTTAGATTTATCTAAGAATAGTTATTTTAATTAAAAATACAGGCCATTCTAAAATTTTCCAATATTAGATAAGGTCAATTAATTTAAAAAAACTTATTTGAAATTTTAATTGTTATTGAATGCTATATATCATAGAGATAATTGAACGAAGTTATATACTTTTTAAAAATTCTAAAAGTGAATAATAATGATAAAAAAAATTTAAGGAAAAAAAAAGACTTCCCCCGAAATTTTAAAAGTTTCTATGACAAAAATTCTTCCTTCGAGAGTTCCATGATAAAAACCAATTTTTTAATGAGTTTAAATTCCAATTTTACTACAGAAAATAAAAAATGTCATGTGCTTTATTTGAATACATTTTATTTGATTAGTTAGTTAATCAACCTTGAATGAGTTTTTTACCCATTTGTTTATAGAAGAATTTAATTTTTTTTTAAAAATTAACAATCGCTTGATTAACAAACCGATAAAACTTTTAAGAACAACTGAACCATTGCATATTTTGTGTTATCACCTGAGTTTCTTTATTTCACGCTACGTGATTCAAGAAAGCTAAAAAAAGAAAAATGGTTGTCATTAACACGTTTTATTGCGCGAAACAACTACCATTTTTTTTTTTCGTTGGTATAAATTGACAACTTAAAAATACCAAAAAACAAAGTGTTGTTTGGCTTTGTTCTCTTTTCTTCGAACAAAATTTACCTTTTCGTAGAATTTTATTGGCAGGGAGGAAATTGCCACTGTGTGGAAATTATCCAAAGAATCGAACGGTGAAGTTAATAAAGGGTGAAGAATTGTTAACAAGTGGGTGAAGGCCTTCCATTTGCTGTTTTTTTTTCTCCGATTCCGAAAACCGCTGGCCTGTGAGAATTACATTCGAGAGTATGACACACGATAATTTGCTGTACTTGAAGTGATGATAGCATGCATTATAAGTGAATTGTTGGCATAGTAGAAGAAGATTATTTGTAATATCGATATTTCTTTTTCATTGATTTTAGTAGCAGTTGATTCTGTTTGAAAAATAAAAAGTTATTAATTAAGCCATAATAAAATATACAGTTAGTAATAATGCAAATGGAAATGGCATAGTATATATAATGTGTGGTAATACTGTGGTATAAAGAACGCAAACACTTAAAGGTCTTACCTAAATGCAGGATAATTAAAAATTATAATAAAAACTTCCAAATTTTCCTTCCACTATTCTAAGTTAGTGAACCATGGAATGTTGATTTTAAAAGTGGTATTACTCATTATAATCAATGTTGTTGTTTCTTATCCCACTTGGCAGACATCTAAACTAAGCCCACGAACCCCCTCGTATAGCTCGCGAACACCCCTTAAACTAAGCCCACGAAGACCCGTATGAACTCATGGTTGAAGGGGAAGCTTCTGTTGTGATGGAGGTAGAAGTCTGACTTCGCTCTGTGATGCTCTATAGTCATATGAGACCGGGACCTACGGCTTAATGACCCATGGCACCGCTGGAACTCGAATTCGAAACCTGTGGCATAGAGCACCAGAGTTCTAGATACTCGGCCATTCAGGCCCCTGTCAACAAGTGTAACACACTAATGGCTTCCATCTAAATAGCAGAAGAATTGAATATTTTTGAAAACATTGGCGCCATTCTTAATCCAGTTTTAATATGTGCTAGTGGACGGGTGTGATGTTGTTAGTTGTAAACGCATGCTACAGTCGCCAGTAGATTCAGTAGAGATAATGTACGAGAAATCAGAGTCAAATGCAGAGAAGATACCCAGGGAAATTTGTGTGAAATTAATCATTAGAAATAATGTACGAGAAACTCATCAAACGCAGAGAAGGTACCCATGGAAATCCGTGTGAAATTAATCAGGAGATAATGTACGAGAATATCAAATGCAGTAGAGGTATCTATGGAAATATGTGTGAAATTAATCAGAAGAGCTAATGAACAAGAATCTAATCAAATGCGGAGAAGGCATCCATGGAAATCTGTGTGAAATTAATCAGAAGAGCTAATGAACGAGAAACTGATCAAATCCAAATAAGGTACCCATGAAAATGTGTGTGAAAGTAATCAGTAGAGATAATTTACGAGTATCTCATCAAATGCAGGCAAGGCACCCATGGAAATCTGCGTGAAATTAATCTCATCTTTTCCTTCACTTTTTAACTTAACAATATTGATCCATTCTAAAGTTGTGTTATTGTTAACGATCAACACCTTTATTCTGCTCATTGTTCAACGTTCATCGGATAAAAATTAAGTAACAATAAAATGCATTAAACATATTAATGTTTAATTAATTTAATAAAAATACATTAAACATACAGCTAATAGTAATAGTAAAAATTTTAATGTGGTTATTAATGAAAATTTAGAAAATAAAATCTCCTTTATATATTTAAAACAATTAATATGAATAAAGTGAAGTTATTTGAAAAAATTATTCATCTTCTAGAAATTAAGAGTTTGATCAAAATTAATATAGGCTATCGCTGTTAAAGTGTACACCAAAATATTTTATGCAAAATTATCTGAATACATAGATTTTTTCACTTGTTTTTTTCCTCACATTTGTGAACAAAATAACAATATTAACTGTTTTAACCGATTACTAAACGTGAATGAAATAAAATTAGCATGCCAGAAGGTAACCTTGTGTGGCCAAGGACCTTTAAATTGTTTTTTCAACATGTGATGCTGCAACTCAGCCAAAATTATCAATTAAAATGAAGTCTTGTGAAAGTTTCTACAGAAGATGGAAACCGGTAACTACACAAATTAAAGCAAGGACAAAAAATGAAAATACCATTTAAAAGTGATTAGACCTTTTTTCACTTGCACATTTTCGAAATGCTTTAATATCACAAACAGGCGTAGTTAATCCTTGAAAAGTATATGTCATTAAAGATTTTTAGACATTGAAGAGTTCAAGAATTTGAAAAATAAATTTTTGAATAAGTGAATGATGAAAACATTGATGCATCTTATTGATTTATCATTGATTATCATTGTTTACATTGATGTACTCGACTGATCATTGATGTTCATTGTAGTACATTGATGCTCATTGTTGTAAAATGTCCATTGTTGTAAATTGATGCATATCATTGATTGACCATTGCTGTGCATTGGTGTTCATTGTTGTGTATTAATGTTCATTGTTGTGCATTGATGTATCTCATTTATTGACCATTGTTGTACATTGATGTATCTTATTGGTGACCATTGTTGTACATTGATGTATCTTATTGATTGATCATTGATGATAATTGTACATTGGTGCATCTCATTGATTGATCAGTCATGTATCTCTTGTTGCTTTAATAAGATGATGGGAAGTTATTGTCTTGGAAAGACGTTTAATGGTAATCACCCTGTTTTTGCTGGTCGTTTGGGAACAAAACCGAAAAAACTATCACCAGATAATCTGACTTTTGATGTGAGCTACATTACTCACGTTATCATAATCATCATTGAATCTCTTGGTTTGCGAAACGGCGGAGGCAAATTTGAATGCAATTCCTGATTTTTATCTGAATAATCACTAGCATCTAAGGAGAAGTTTTAATCTCAAAAATCAGAGTCAGTATTCAAGCTTACAACATTTTTTTTATTTAAAAATGTCTTTCTTTGATCTCGTATGAAATTACAAAATGGGTTAACGATATGAATTTAGCATGTCATCATGCGAAAAGCTGCTATTTTGATATTGTGCAACAGTAAAGTATTGACATACTTGAAAGAAATGTTATGGCTCGTTAGTACAAATTACCGTGCTTTTTATAAATTTGTTATGAAAATAATTAAAAAAATATAATATATTAAATCATATTCCAAAAAATTATTAATTTATTTTTAAAATACAAATACTTATTACTTGAAAATATTCAAGCATCGGTCATGGATTCAAACAATTATGAAAATTCTTTTCCATGCTTTGAGGAGGAAAAGAAAATTCTCAAATCCATAAAATTAAAAAAAAAAAAAAAAAAAAAAAAAAAAAAAATCTTGGATTTAAACTTTTACTAGCACACTAGAAATAAATAAATAATCGATTTAGAAAATCCTCAATGCTTATATGTATATATATTTAATATCCCACACATATCAATGTGTGTGTGTTAAAATTTTTTTTAAAAAAGCAAGCAAATACGGCTTTTTCATCAATTAAACTTGGATAAAAAAGTTCAATTTGATAGAAACTTGAGGTCAGAAAAATTCTCAAGTTCTCGGGTTGGTAATCAAAATTTTTTCTTATTTCTCTTTTAACATCGTTGAGCTTGTATAAATGAAAATCGATAAACAACTTTCAAATCAGATTCCGGAGGAAAAAATAAATGGCATTGAAAATATCCATTTAAACGATTTTCAATTTCAAAAAGTTGCGAAAGTTTATTCTTTTCCACCCTCACTCCATCAAGGTGTTCTTCCATTACTTTGTGGGCGGGGTTCACATCTGGTTGGAAGGAGAATTTATCCTCTGCGTGATAATAACAATGGTTCACGGCTAAAGACTGGAATATCCTGTATTGAAATTTCAGGGTGGGTACCTGAATTGCGAAATTCGGATCTCGCTGCAGACTCAATGAATTGTGGATGGATCCATAGAAAAAAACCGGATTCTGTTGATTTTCGTTTTTTTCCTCCAGAAAGCTTATACCGTGTTGAGCTGCTTACTCATCTTCTTTTGACTTGAAGCAGAAAAGTTTAAAGAAGATGGATGTTTTTGGATTTATGCACAGAGATTAACTTGTAGCTGGATTTTGATGGTTGCACAAAAGATATGATTAATGGGGAAAGAGTGTGGTTGAATTGGTATAAATGGAAAACGAAATGATCCTTTCCTCAGTCGGGATCTGCTTTGCCCTGCTTTTGTTTAAGAGGTGGATGACTTGTTGAGGTATGAGGTGCATAAACAGAAGGCCGGTTGGTTAGCAAAATAAACAAAAGATAACAAAAACGTTAATGGTTCCATAAACGTTACATGTATTTACCATTTTCCCACGTAAGCTTCACTCTTTCACCTGCCTTCTACTACTGGTTCCGGAAACCCAACCCGCTATATCTCCACCTGGCTGCTTCAATCCACAGATAGAATATGAGTATTGCAAAAACACAGAATTTTAAATACAATTGGTTCATTTGCAATAATCTTGCATTGGACTTGCTGATAAATTAAATTTCCATCTCAAATGCATAAATTGCTTAAATAAAGGATTAAAAAGAAATCTTAAAGTAATAAAAAGTTTAAAGACAACAAACGAGGTTCATCACCTCTCCACCTGCCTGCTTCAACCCACAGATAGAATATGAATTTTATAAAACACGAACTTTTAAATACAATTGGTTTTTTGGCACTAATCTTGCATTGGACTTCCTGATACATTAGATTTCTATTTCAAATGCATAAATTGCTTAAATAAATGATCAAAAAATCTTAAAGTAATAAAAAGGTAAAAGACAATAAATGAGATTCATAGAAGGAATATTATTTAGGCATTTGAAACGTTATTAATCACAATAATTTTAGCTCCAGTATAGTAGTATACACCTGAATGACTAATAATAAGTTGCTATAAATGATTAAAAATGAATTTAAAGCAATATAAACCTCTTTTAAGACAACAAATGTGGTTTAGAAGGAATAATGATTATGCATTTGAAACGTTATTAATCACAATAGTTTTAGTTCTAGTATAATAGCATAAACCTGAGTGACTAATAATAAGTTGCTATAAATGATTCAAAATGAATGTAAAACAGTAAAAAGTTGAAGTTTTTGTTATTGATTGTTTTGTTGTCTTTTAAGAGAACAAAAACGTAGTTAATCACAATAATTATAGCTTCATTAAAATGACATAAGCTTGAGTGACTAATAATAAATTGCTATAAATGATTAAAAATGAATCTAAAGCAATAAAAAATTAAAAGATTCACAGAAGGAATAATGTTTAGGCGTTTGAAACGATAATCAAAATATTTCTGGCTCCAGTATAACAGCATAAACCGGAATGACTAATAATAAGTTGCTATAAATGATTGAAAAATGAATCTATAGTAATAAAAAGTTAAAAGACAACAATGAGGTTCATAGAAGTTTTTTTGCAATAATATTGCATTGGAGTTCATGCTAAATTAGATTTCCATTTCAAATGCATAAATGGCTTAAATAAATGATTAAAAATGAATCTTCAAGTAATAAAAAGTTGAAGACAACAAATGAGTTTCATAGATGGAATAATGATTATGCATTTGAAATGTTATTAATCAAAACAATTTTAACTTAACTATAACATAAATCCTGAGTGACTAACTATTTTTACATATTTAATGCTTCGTCATTCAGTTGAAAGTGCATCGTATTGTTTCATAACAATCACGTCCTGTATGTCTCATCGATTTAGCAATATTCTTCAAAGATTTAGAGATAATGCTATTACATTGAGTGCTCTGTGGTTTGGCAATTGTTATTTCCTCTTTGGAAAACTAATAATAATTATTATTGCATTTCCTGTTTTAGTATTTCTCTCTTATCTTTGTAATAATTAAAAAAGACCTAAATGAATTTATTGTAGCTAAACATGATTTTAAAACAAAAAATTAGTAATTATATTTTATTATAACAATTGTGTCAATTTACTTTTATAAAAATCAAAGTTGTTTATATAACCCTGATAAAAGTTTGGGGGAAAGACGAAATCATGAACATGCACCCTATAGCAAGATGCCCTATGCCTTGCATGGGGATTCCTAGATGAAAAGATATTGGAGTGCTAGAACTTTGCTGATGAGACATTGATATTTTTCTCTTATTGTTTTCTTTTTTCTTGTGTGTGTTTACATAGTTTTGTTCTCATAAGAGTTTGTCATTTCCTGTTTTAGTATTTATCTCTCGTATCTTTGTAATAATTAAAGAAGGCTTAATGAATTTATTTTGACTAAACAGGATTTAAAAAAAAAAAAAATAGTAATTATATTTTAATGCTGGCAACTCTATCCCTTAAAAAGAAAACATATCTCGTTTCGAAATCTGCCATAGGGCAGACGGCCTTGGCCCACCTTGGGGCTGTTGCACCACTGATGATGATGATGATGTGTGTGTTTACGCAGTTTTGTCCTCATAAGAGTTTGTCATTTTCTCTTGCTATTGGAAATAAAAAAAATGTACTAATGAAATAAAGCATGTGAAACTTAAATATTTAACTTTTATATCAATATATATTTATTTGTTATTAGTGATTTGATATTTTAAATAGTTTTGTTATAAATTCCTTTAGCATTTATTGTTTTTTTCATTTTAGGTCATAATGATTTTGAAACAAAACTGGATTACCATCAACCAAGTGCTTTCCTGCATAAGTGGATAGACATTTTCCAATTCCAGTTGCCTGCAATTTTGTGTTTTTAGAAACTCTAGTACGTGTAATGGATCATTACGGATCCAAAACCAACACCATTTACCATTCCTTCCAAAACGGCAATGTGAACAACATTTACGAAGAGAAACCGGAGCAGATATACTGCGACCCAGAGATCGTCGTGAAGAACTCGAACAATGAGAAACACGCCGTCAAACTGATAATGGAAAAGTACGATTCTCTTCGGTGCCTCAACAACCAAATAGACAATCTCCAGATCTCGTCTGATTCCGGAGATTCTATCGCTAAGGAATCTTTCGATGACAGCAACAGCGGTCCTCCGGATGACCTCAATGGAGATTACGACGAGGACAATAGCGTTTTCGAAAATGGCGAACTTTCAGAGCAGGACATTCTTCAGGTGGAAGTGTTCTTCCGAAGCCACAAGACCTACGTTTCCGTGTGCCACTGCCTGGCTAATTTGTATTTCGCCACGTCGGATGGCAGCGAGAAGAAGAACGAATGGGAATTAGCACGAACTGGCATTCCAGTGATTCTGTTGGACAAAGGGGAAACTCGCGCCAGGAACAAAAGAATGCTTCAGATCGTCTTGGCCGAAAAAGGTTCCGGCTTCGTGTTGTGGAAGGATGTTATTGACAATCTTTCCAACTACAAGGCGGAGGAGAGCAACACTTTCCACACCATGTATCTGTCTAGTGATCACAGAAAAATGGCGGGGTTGAGTTTCGATTGCCCGGAGGCAGCTGAGAAGTTCTTGAAGGAAATCGAACAACTTACGTCGGACCCGCTGAACATCTGTCTTTCTGTACCAAAGCAAAAGAAGAAATCTTTGAAGTCTCCTAAAAAGAAAGAAAAGGTAAAAGAAACTTTGTCTTCTTATATTATCATATGAGTTGAATTTTTTTCCCGGAACATTCCTATATTTGGAACGTATAAAGTATTTATATGATTTAACATATAAAACTTATTTATGAAGATCAGACTATAATTTTTGTGGTTTGTAATGTTAATAATAAATTCAAATTTTACAATATCCAGCTTCTAGGGATTTTACAATATCCAGCTTCTAGGGATTTTACAATATCCTGCTTCTAGGGAATTTACAATATTTTTTCTTTGTAACTGAAGAAGAACAAAAAAATTATTAAAATTATTTTCAAATTTTACAATATCCAGCTTCTAGGATTTTGAAATATTTTTTCTTCGTAACTGAAGAAGAACGAAAAACATTATTAAAAATATTTTCAAATTTTACAATATCCAGCTTCTAGGGATTTTGCAATATTTTTTCTTTGTAATTCTAAAGAAGAACGAAAAATATTATAGAAAGTTATATTTTTTAATAGATATATTATTGTATTAATCTTTTTGTGTATGAATTGTGTTATAGATGTTTTCTATAAAGCACATGTAATAATATGCTTTATATACATGTTTTTTCTTTCAAAATAAATCAATTAACATTTTTAAAATTTAAAAATTTGAAAGTGGAGATATTTTATGTGCATTCTTTATATATTTGGTTTAGATATGAAATGTATTCGTTATCAATTTTAAAGGAAAACTAAACTAACTTTCCATTATGAAAACTGTGTATCTCACAGCAACATTTAAGATTTATTCAATTTTATACAGTCCAATCTAAACAGTGATATTTTCTGTGAATGTTTTGACAACGCTTGATAAATTTCCCAAATTATTCTTTTTAATGTTTTCATTTTACTAAGTAATTTTATTTTTAATATTCTAAAAAGAACTTAAAGTTGGGGTATTCTTTTGAAATTGCCTGTCGTTGAACGTTTCAAAAAGCTAAACAAAATTTCATGAACCAGAATTGTTTTGTTCATTTCTTGATTCAGCATCGTACGCGTAAATATTACGGTTGAAGTTAAATTCGTCGAAAAAGGATAAATGTTTTTGCGAAATGATTATTTTCTTACTGATTTTCCTTTGAATATTTTATTTAATAAACTGAATTTCTGTTGAAAAAAGCATAAACAAAAGTGCTTAGATTTTGCATCTTTAAAATATTGAAACAGCATACCCTTTTTAGAATTGCATCATATTAACGAATGTACGAATAAACGAACGAATTTAAATGCTCCTAATAACGAATTTAAATGCTCCTAAGACGTAGTTTGGTTTACAACATTTCTTGATAAATGTTAACTATTTTTTTATATTTTATTCTTTTCATAAGTAGAAATATATCTGAATTTGATAATTTTTATTTATATCGTAAAAACATTTCTTTAAATATATGGCAGTGCACTGATTTCTTTTGGAGTATAAAATATAGAAAGCACTAATAGTGTTTATTCTTCATTGGGCTGCTTGATGCCAATTGGCTAGCGTTCTGGCCTTTGGTACCATATGCTTCAGGTTTGAATGCTGGCGGTGGTTGTTAGATAGGTTTGTTAGTGGTTCAGAATCCAAGTTAAGCTGTAGGTTCCAGTCCAATTAGCCTAAAGTGTACAAAAATTGACCGTAGAGCCACAAACCAAATCTTCTTCATTGGCGCAACAGCCCCATGGTTGGCTAAGGCCAGTCCGGCTACTGGCAGATAGTAAATGTTTTCTTTTTTTACAGGGTAGGGTTGTCAACCTTATGCCCTATAGTCATATCAGACTGGGAGCTCTGTTTAAAGTGGATTCCGAACCTCTACAAACATTCTTAACATCGCCGGAACTCGAACCCGAAACCTGTGACACAAGGTACCAAAGCGCTACTCACTCGGTCATCAGGCTCCATGTTTTATTATCTATATATAGATAATTGAATGAATTGGCCTGAATGACCGAGTGTCTGGCGCTCGGTGCCATGGATGTTTGTAGTGGTTCGGAATCCACTTTAAACGGTAGCTCACGGTCCAATAGGATCGTACAGCGTTGTCTTGAGGTTTAGTCAGTCTTCAGCCCTCGTGGTTCCTCGATAAAGTGAAGCTTCGTATTACCCTTAGCCATGGCCCAGTCACCTTCGACAGAGTCATCTGGACCGGGTATAGGCTTTCCTGCACCAGTGGGATTAGTAACAACAGTACTTGTCTAGTCACTCGCGCATCAGACCACACTAATGGTGCTTAATTCATAATTTTTTTTTGTTCTTTGTCATGAAGACCTTTATTAGAAATAAATAATGCCATAATTTTGTATTAGTAACTTTGTAATAATTTGAATTGTATAACTTTTTTAATTGCATAACTTTGTATTACTAATTTCTTTTCAATTCTATATCTTGAATTGAAAATTTTGATAATTTCTTTACGCCTGTATTTTTATATAAATCTTAAAGCTTGAAGTTTCTTAATATCTTATATTCTTTCTTACAGATGAAACAGCCAAGAAAATGTGACATCTCGACACCATGCTGCTTCGAGCACGTGACCAGAGTTGCTCTGGACGACAAGAAAAAACTGTTCTCCATGGCCACCTTGGTTCCGTCTGGTGAAAAAGTCAAATCTTAAAAAAAAGTGCAATAAAAACCCCTTTGGAGAACTTTTATTTAAAAGAAACTACATAAAAAATATCCATGGACAATGAAATGAATCAGCAAATGGATCATTCGAACTTGGAGAAAAAAAAATGGCGCCAACTAAAAGATATTCAAACGCCATTCCTTTTAAAACGATTACTTTTTTGTGTGTTACAAATGTTCCAGAATGTGTGCGACTCATAAATTATATTGCGGATGTGATTGATATTTCCTATAGTTATAAGGACAAAGGACATTAACTAGAAGAGGATACATCATTTTGTTACTGAATCTCATTCCACGTCATGTTAGAAGAATTTCCATGAAATTCATGTGTAAAAAAAATCTATTCTATGATTCTGTTGTTAATCAGTCAATAAATATCGAACAAAATCAAATGAAAACATTGAGTGTGTATTGTTAAACATTAGCCAAATTTGCAGTGATTTGACTCTTCATTTGCTTTACAATAAAACAGTATAATGTAAACTGATGTCCATTTTTTTTCTTCTTTTATTATTTTCTGTGTTTCTATTTCATTAATTTTATTAATTTTTAATACATTTTAAGTATCAAAATAGTTTTATGCACAAAATCAAGTATTTAATTCATTAAAGAAGTTCTCAAACCACGAAGTGCTAAGCATTTTTTAAAGACATATAACGAACGAAGAAGAACAGAACAGAACGAAGTTCTCCTAATTCGGAAATCCAACCTATCATCCGCATACGACTTCGGTCTATTTTATCAAAATAAAATCTATTGTTACATGTATATTGTTAACAGAAAATAAATTAAAACAAAACAACTACTATGACATTTTCATAAAGAAAAATAATATGTTTTCATTTCAAAAAAATTTAAATTTAAAAACTAGGATTAATACATCAAAAAGTGAAATTAAATAATGAAATGTGATTTCTGAAATTCGATGCAAGATATGCTTATTCAGATAATTGTCTTGTTTATAATACGAAAAATACGGGGTCCTATTATTTAATGCAGTACTTTTGAAAAAAAAAATATATGATACTATGACAGTTTAAGAACTGTATTAACATCCAGTGTCATCTACTGCAAATTCAAAAAAATGTATTTGAACTTGAGCGGATGAATAAAAGTATTTTAATAACGATTGAAAATTTGAACAAGATATATATGGGGAGAGTGCGAACTAATAGTAGGAATTTAAAAAAGAGCTAGAAATTTGTTAAATATGGAAATCGAAACTAAATTTAAAAAAATGCGATTTCTGAAATTCAATGCAAGATATGCTTATTCAGTTAATTGTCTTGTTTATAATATCAAAAATATGGAGTCCTATTATTTAATGCAGTAATTTTGAAAAGAAAAAAAAGTACAAAACAACAGAAATGCTTTACATGCAGGGCAAAAAACAAAAGACCCATTAAAAACAGGTGGCAAACATTTCCTTTGCATTTAACCCGATTCTTGTATTTGTCATCAGATATAGAAATACATTTATTATCTTTTGTTCCTGATCATAATTGACTCATTTTTGTACGAGGAAGTATTTAAGAAGTGAATCACTTTGTTAAAAACATGTTTTCAGTGCCATTTTTTTTTTATATCTCAAAACGAAAGTTGCATACATTTGTTAACATTTCCTCTTTTTTGATGCGCAGCGATTAAATATGTTGTATATAGGCTACTAGGTTTATCTGTATTATAATTTTTCGTAAAATCTCGTATATCTTTTAATGCACTAATTAGATTACGAAACATTTTTTTAATCACAGATCATTAGATATTACAATGGATCCCTTCTCATTGAAAGATTGGATCTGTAAGTTTTAAATTACGGTAAGCAATTATTGTTTTAAGGAAACATCTATTGTGATTATGTATTGGAGAAAGTATTATGGTTAATTATTTGATGTGCATATATCTAGATTCTCTACGGTAAAGTGTAGGAAGTATCAACCCTCAAGAGAGTTGATACTTTGTATGAAATCGACTTGAAATCACTATCTTTATGCAAAATTTTTTCGTACTATTTTTGTAAATTCATGCGTTTGTATCATGTAGTTAAACAAGATATGATAAACATGAAAAATGATATAATAAACATGAAATGCGATATTAAATAAACAAGATATGATAAACATGAAAAATGATATAATAAACCTGAAATACGATATTAAATAAACAAGATATGATAAACATGAAAAATGATATAATAAACATGAAATACGATATTAAATAAACAAGATATGATAAACATGAAAAATGATATAATAAACATGAAATACGATATTAAATAAACAAGATATGATAAACATGAAAAATGATATAATAAACATGAAATACGATATAATAAACATGAAAGATGATATGATAAATATGAAAAATGATATAATAAACATGAAACATGATATGATAAAGATGAAAAATGGTATAAATGTGAAAGATTATTAAACATGAAACGATATGATAAACAACGTTAAAAATGGTATGGTAAACATAGTTAAACATGATATGATAAACATAGTTAAACATGATACGATAAACATAGTTAAACATGATATGATAAACATACATTATAGGATAAACCTGAAATGTATATAGGCTACTAGGTTTATCTGTATTATAATTTTTCGTAAAATCTCGTATATCTTTCAATGTACTAATTAGATTACGAAACAATTTTTTCCTATTACAGATCATTAGATATAATTACAATGAATCCCTTTTCATGGAAAGATTTAATTTGTAAGTTTTTAAATTACTGTAAGCAATTATGAATTTAGTCAATTATTGTTTTAAGAAAACATCTATTGTGACGGTGTATTGTAATCGGAGAAAGTATTATAGTTAATTGTTTTGATTTGCATATATCTAGGTTCTCTGTGGCAAAAGTGATCAACTCTTTGTATTTGAAATCACCATCTTTATGAAAAATTATTCGTATTATTGTAGATTCATGCTTTTGTATCATGTAGTTAAACACGATATTAATTAAACATATGCTAAACATAGTTAAACATGAAACATGATACGATAAATATGAAACATAATATGATAAACATGAAACATTAAAAAATAGTTAAACATGATATGATAAACATGAAAAATGATACTATAAACATGAAACATGGTATGATAAACATGAAAAATGAAACGATGAACATAAAACTTTATATGATAAGCATGAAAAATATGATGAACATGAAAAATGATATGATGAACATGAAACATTACATGATAAACATATGATAAAAATGAAAAATGATATTAACATGAAAAATGAAAAAAGAATTGATTACTTTTGCTGTAGAAAACATTTATTGAACGAATTTTACAAATACACTCATTTTTTCATGTTCATCATATTTTTCATACAAAAACAAAATAATTACAACTGAGTAGTTTATTTCTATACTTGTTACAAATTATTTATATTGATTTGAATAAAATATTACAGCTAATAATAATATATAAGTAATAATAATAAAAATATAGGTTTATTTCAAATTCTTTCTAATTCCCAAATGTATCACTTTAGTGTGACTTAGATTAATTTTTAAAGCTGCGATATGTTAAATAATGATAGAAGGTTATTATAATTCTTAACCTGTTTAGGTTGAACCATATATTAGTTAGTGTTTATGTTGAACCATAACTTAGTTAGAAGAAAGACGTTGTGGCTCTTTGGAGGTGAAGGTATTCAATTATTCCGAATCAATCTCTTTCCGTTTATTTATGACCACTTTAAGGTGAAATCCAATTGGATAAATAAAAGCTCACGATGTACAACGCCAGCCAATCAGAACTTTATTATCCTGTCTTTATTCCCATGTCGCTTTCATCTTGAATTTCATTCAACTTCTCGACGTCAGACTTCTGCTGGAAAGATGATGAGATGACTCTTTTATCAAAAGATGACTCTTTTATCAAAAGTACTATTAGGAATTGAACTATCTCGCTACTAGGAACGGAACGAAGGCAGTTAGAATATAGTATGTTGTCTTTCGTAAGAAGCGCTTCTTTGAAAAAAAAAATATTCTCTTTATACACTTCAGTATTCAGTTCTCGTTGGGAATCTTTACGAAGATCGCAAATATGTCTTTCTTGCGAATGCAATGTAACCCCCTAAGAGTACCATTGATTAGGTTGAATATCGAGTTCCTTCGGTGCCATGGATGTTTGTAGTGCTTCGAAATCCTCTTCCAACCGGAAGTCCCGGTCTAATGGGATCGTAGAGCGTTGTGAGGGTAGTGTTACTCGCGTCCGTAACATATCTTCAAGCTACACGTTCTTCCTGGGTAGTGAGATCTAAATGAGTAACAGCGGTGCAGCTCTTGCTTATATCATAAAGATCAACTGTCTCTATGTTGTCAGCTGCATTAGAACAACAGGTTGAATCTGCAACTGATATGTTGTATAGTTGGCAAATGTCCTAGAAATTTATCATTTGGTATTAAAATAATATTGGAGCGCAGAATTTAGATTAACATATAAAGGAAAGTTATGTATGTTGATATATATGTTTTATATTATCTTTAGAACAACAATATTAAATATTCCTCTAAATTGTTATATATCTCTAGAATGCACAAATATGGTTATACATCTTTAGAACAGTGTATAATTTTTTTTTAACGTCTAATTCCATTTAGGCAACATTTGACATTGCAGGTAAAGTTTCTTGTACTATTTTTTCAATTCCTTCTATTAGCTCACACTCTTCCTATATATATCTTGTTCAAATTTTTTTTTTGTTCATAAAATACTTTTTATTCATCCACTCAAGTTCAAATAAATTTTCTTTGAACTTGTAGTGGATGATACTTGATGTGAATACAGTTTTTTCGAATATCAATTCTGTAATTAAATTTAATTAATTAATTTTAGTTTTTGTTAGGTTTAAGTGCCATACATCTACCAATAGATGGCGCCAGATAAACTTAAAAAAATGAATGAAAATTATTTATAAAGAACTTTCTGCGCTATAGTGAAAAAAAAAAGTAGAAATTGACTTTAAAATTATTATATTGTTTAGGTGAAAGCGAACATGAAAATAACGGATTATCACGTATTTACTTGGCAATGTCATTTCATTCACACATAAATATGGCCGATACTGAAAAACTTGCTTCTGACCTCGCTACTAGGAATCAGTTTGTTTCGTGATTTTCGCAACCCAAATAAATGTGATAAATGTTTATAGAAAACCAGTTAGAAAAGGAAATCTTGAATCTAAATCACGATTTTGTTTTTTCATGAACCAATTCATATTTGCTAGAACCAATTCATATTTTTCGAGCACTTATAAGGAGGATTAGAACTGTGTATCAAAACAACATGATTTATCATACGCAACAAAACAAAATGATATATTTCTTGGTATATATATAAGCTATGAAATATTTTTCATTATATAAACTGAAGTGCTGGGTATAGTAAGAGCTAAATACAAATCTTAAAATTGGAATGTAAACACATTTTTCTTGCAGACTTGTTTTATTGTACTTGTAAAAAAATAATACTTGCTGTTGATTTTTAAATGATTTGAAAAACGTTTTACTGATTTGTGAATTTTAAATTGAAAACATTAATACTAGGAAAATATGTATATATTTATACTATTTTTATTTTCATATTTATATTTTGTATTTTTTAAAAATTTCCATGTTCATTTCCTTATGCATATTTTCCGCAGTTAACCATGTAAGTAACTTGAAAATATCAATGCTCATATGAACATGAAGCCTGTAATATTGAAACGGTAGAAAATAAATTTAAATTAAGCTATGAAATTTAAAGATTCTAATGAAAATTCATTTCTCATTAAAAAATTATATTTAATATGTTTCAAAAAACCCCAGCTTATATATATATATATATATATATATATATATATATAAGCTTATATTTAAGCTTATATATATATATGTGTGTGTGTGTGTGTGTATAATATTACATATTTTCCCCAGTTAGCCATGTAACATGAAAATATCAATATTTATATGAACATAAAATATGTAATATTATATATACGTATATATATATATATATATGTATGAAAAAGTGGGGGCTTTTGTCGCATAAACATTGTTATTTAAACATAAATTTATTATTAAAAATAATTTTTTTTTAGAATCTTTAAATCTCATAGCTTAATATAAATTTATTTTCTACTGTTGTCAATATTACATTTTTTATGTTCATATGAACACAGATATTTTCATGTTGCTTACATGATTAACTGCGGAAAATATGCATAAGGAAAATTTAATATAAAAATAGGTATTAGAATTTAACTATTTTACTAAAGGATAAAATGAAATTAAATAAGTCAAATATCAAAATAAAAATGCGAATCGGTTTGAATCCATATAAGTCGGTTTATATTTGTTTTTATTTTAAATCCAAAATAACTCAACACATCACAAAATATTTCGCTTTAATAATGAGGTTATTTTATTTATTTATTGCAATTCTGTATTACATTTTATTTATTCTGTTAAATGTTTTAAATCTTAAAATACACTTAAAAAACAATGTAAAGTTTAAAATAATGAAAATGGTACTTAGTTAAAAAAAAAACATTTGTAATGAAACATTTCCGAAAAAATTAAAGCAATTACATTACTTACTAAATTGTCTAAAGGATACAAAATATAAAAAAATTGCTTTAATGTAATGTAATGTAAAAATCGAAGATTAATATTTAACTTTTCCTGCGAATGATTTTTCTATAGGCATTTTTATTCAATTCCTACTATTAGTTCACACTCTATATATATCTGGTTCAAATTTCCAATCGTTAATAAAAAACTTTTTATTCATCCACTCATGTTCAAATAAGTTTTTTTGAACTTGTAGTGGATGACATTTGATGTTAATACAGTTTTTTCAAATATTAATTCATTAATTGAATTTAATTAATTAGTTTTAGTTTTTTTTTATATTTATGTTGCATGCATCTAATAATAGATGGCGCCAGATGTAAGGGGAAAATTACAACTTTATTTGTAAAAGACTTTTCTGATAATATAGTGAAAAAAAAGTAGGAATTGACTTAAAAATTTTTTTTATATATTACTTGTTTTATGAAATACTTTTAATTATTTCAATTTAATTTTTAATAATTATTTTAAATTCTAAAAAATTATCGGTTTTTAAAACTGAATAATGTTAATAAATGCATAACTTTTTTTTCATGAGATACTACACAGAACGGAAAAGCTTATCATATATGATTCTAGGATACCGTATTATGTGATTGATATTAGAGAGTTTTTTTGCCTAACGTTTTTTTAACGTGAGAAATTTTTTTCTTCCTTGTGCGCATGCTGATAAGAAACATTGTAACTATTGCACATGCTTATCTGTTATACTGCACTAATGAGCTACTCCTATGAGCATGCCCGCTAGGATGAAAAAAATATCGGACGATAAAAAAACGTTATTCAAAAACTCTCTATTATATATAATACTAAGAAATACCACTTAATCTGAATATTGTACCAAAACTTACGAAATTAAAATAGTGTAAATTTTTAAATTCATGTTTGTTTACGATAACTACAAAGATATTTCTTAATATGAAAGTGTTCATAATTAATAATAAATTTAATTATTTCTTAATAAAACAAAAATTTTTTTTTTTATGAACAATGGTTGAAAGTTTTGACATAAACACTACTCGAACTTTTATTCGTCAATTTTATTCAATGTATATAAGACTTTTTAAGACAGTCCAAAATCAGTGTCTGTAGTGTTAGGCCTATGAAATGGTAAAAGTTATTTTATTCCTGGCAGTTATAGTACAGAACTGCAAATTAATTAATAAATGAAGTAATTAATATTCAGATATAAATACGCCATCATAAATGATTATAAGCAATAAAAGACAAAAATTAAGAAATACCAATTAATCTGAATTTTGTATCAAAAGTAATGAAATTAAAATAGTGTAAATTTTTAAATTCATGTTTGTTTACGATAACTACAAAGATATTTCTTAATATGAAAGTGTTCATAATTAATAATAAACTTAATTATTTCTTAATAAAACAAAAATATTTTTTTTTATAAACAATGGTTGAAAGTTTTGACATAAACACTACTCGAACTTTTATTCGTCAATTTTATTCAATGTATATAAGACTTTTTAAGACAGTCCAAAATCAGTGTCTGTAGTGTTAGGCATATGAAATGGTAAAAGTTATTTTATTTCTGGCAGTTATAGTACAGAACTACAAATTAATTAATTAATGAAGTAATTAATATTCAGATATAAATACGCCATCATAAGTGATTATAAGCAATAAAAGACAAAAATTAAGAAATACCAATTAATCTGAATTTTGTATCAAAAGTAATGAAATTAAAATAGTGTAAATTTTTAAATTCATGTTTGTTTATGATAACTATAAAGTTACTTCTTAATATAAAAGTGTTCATAATTAATAATAAATTTACACATTTCTTAATAAAACAAAAAAAAATATTTTTATGAATAATAGTCGAAAGTTTGGACATAAATATTACACGAAATTTTATTCACAATCACTATAATGTATATACAGCAATTCAAGATCTGAGTCTGTAGTATTAGGTATATGAAATAGCAAAACTTATTTTATTTCTGTCAGATATAGTACAGAGCTACAAATTAATTAATAAATGAAGTATTTAATATTCAGATATAAATACGCCATCATAAAAGATCATACATATTTAGTAAAACACAAAATTGAGGAAATATTCTAAATATATTTAATAATCCATGACAAATTCTCTACAAGATCTCTGTGCAAGATGACAAATCTAACAAGCTATTTTAAAAGATCTCATTATATATCTTATTGTATGTGGATTTCCCTCTAAATGTTATAAGGAAATTTTCAGTAATTTTTTAATTATCTTAAAAGCAAAATTATGTTATAGAAATACTGTGTTATTTCCCATTCGAATCATGTTAGAACGAAACCGTGTAGTAAGAATAAAAGAATTCGTGTTGAGTTCTTGATTGAATTCATGTTAATTATTGATGATTATTATTGAATATGTGTTGCTTACAAACGAAACCGTAAGAACAAAGAATTTGTGTTGAGTTCTTGATTGAATCCATGTTAATTATTGTTGATTATTGTTCAATTCCTGTTGATTACAAACGAAACCATGTTGTAAGAACAAAAGAATTCGTTTTGAGTTCTTGATTGAATTAATGTTAATTATTGATGATTATTGTTAAATTCGTGTTGATTACAAACGAAACCCATTTTAAGAACAAGCCTGTTTTTGAATATAAAAATGTCTAATATTGTAAGAAATCCTAAAGCATCTTTCAACTAATTTCAACTTTGACATTGGCGAGTTGGTTCCACTGATTTTTTTCAAAAAAAGATTGACATTGAGGAAAACTCCGTGCCGTAGCTGCCGGAAGTGGGAACTTATTTCCGGTTGTTGCTTTCACCCCTCTGACAGGTGGAAGGGCAGATGCACTTGAAAATAGGGGGAGAAGCACTGAATAGCCTCCTTTCTTCACTTCTCACCCTTCTTGTAGGGTATCCCAATGTGTGACTTTCGTTGAAATAAAAAAAATTTAACTATCAACTTATTTAACTAAAATGTAACTATTCAACTGATTAAAAATAAAATTTTATTAAATTTTATTTTTAAAATAGTTACAAATAAGCTTATTTCTCGTTTATTTGTTACTATTTGAAGAGGGGGTAAATGTAAAATCATTATAATTGCATTAACGAAAACATGGCTTTCTTTTTTGCATAATTTCCTTTTGTATTCTTAAAATGAGAATGATATAAAAAATATAACATTTTTATAAAATTTTAGGAGCATTTATTTATTAATATTTATCAGTATTAGTGTAAAATATATATATATTATTTAGTTTACATTAGTATACAATATATATATTTAGTTTACATTAGCATACAATATATATATAATATGTATATTATACAATATTATTTAGTTTAGATTATATTGGGGGCTGAATAACCGAGTGGCTAGCGTCCTGGCGCTCGGTGCGACAGGTTTCGGGTTCGAGTCCCAGCAGTGCCATGGATTTTTATAGTGGTCCATTTTATCCCTTGCATTTTATCGGAATCCATTTTAAATCCTAGGTCCAGGTCTAACATGAGCTTTTCGGGGGTATTGTTACTCCGAATCTGTAACTTATCTTCAAGCTACACGCACCTCCTGGGTAGTGCTAAGTGAGTAACGTCTGTGCAGCGCTTTCCTTAAGGCGTCAAAGACAACTTTTAAAGTGTTTGCCAGCTGCTTCAGAACAAAAAAAAAAAAAAAAAAAAAAAAAAACCTTGTTAGTATATATTTTTGTGTTATTAGCATTATTATATTTATATTAGTATTATTTATTTATTTGTTATTATTAATGATGCAGTACTAAATAAAAAAAAACAAATATTTCAAAAGGGGCAGAAACATAAGATGTTTTAATAATAGAGAAAGAAAAAGAGAGAAATACTATATAAAAAAAAATACTGTATAAATATGTGTAAAATACTGCAGGAAAACAGGTACATTTACGATGCATTCGCATTTGTTTTAGTTTTAATGTTTTATAATTATTAGGAATTACTAATTGTAATTTTTTCAGAATTTTAACTGTAGATGAAAAATAATGTATTTAGAAGGAAAAAGTAAATAGATATTCAGTTACTCAGAGCTACTTAAACTACTCTGTTACTGCTGCTACTACTATTATTTTTCACCATTAACTATTTACTATTACAATTTACAATTTTTCACCATAGTAACTTTGATAGGATATTCAATTTGTTGTATTTTATCAATATATAAATAACATAATTTTTTTTTCATTTTAACATTTTAATACTTATTTTTAATAATACTTAATTTTAATTAAGTATTATTTATAAACGCAATTAAATTATCTTAGTAAGTAACAATATTTAATTACAAATATTTAATTTCTTGTTATAAATAAGTAATATAACATTGCTTGTATATGTAAATTAAATTAAAAATTTATACAGCCAAACGAGTAAAAATTTCTAACTTTTTAAGATACTAGTTTAATTATCAACCCCACGGGACGGAATAGCCGAGTGGCTAGCGCTCTGGCACTCGGTACCACAGGTTTCGGGTTCGAGTCCCGGTGGTGCCATGGATGTTTGTAGTGGTTCGGAATCCACTTTAAACCGTACGTCCCGGTCCTAATAGGATCGTGGAGCGTTACGGGGGCATTGTTACTCCGCGTCCGTGGCTTATCTTCAAGTTACACGCCCCCCTGGGTAATGCAAAATGAATACGTCTGTGCAGTTCTTGCCTTAAGGCATCCAAGACGTCCATGTCTCAGTGTTTGCCAGCTGCATTAGAACAAAAAAAACTATTAACATTACTAGATGTTCCTGTTAAAGTGTTATGCTGGCGCCGTCTAGAGACAATTAGATTACAATTAATCTTAATAATACAATTAATTTCAATTAATATTTAATTAAAATTAACTAATAAGAATTTTTAGCTACGAACCTTATAAAAATAATAAATACAAATAATAATAATAATAATAGTAATGAAAACATTGAACTTTTAAGTTCATGGTTTTTGAATTGTAGGAAATACACATAATTAAACATTTTGAGATCAATTAAATGTGTATCGTTTTTTTGCAAAGTTATTTTTTCCTTTGATGGAAAATTTCCTCTTTCTTACAAAAATACATTGAATTTCGACTTGTGCATTAATAATAGCCAAATTGTAATAATAATAATAAAATATGGCGTAAATCACGTGTCTCAAATACATTACCCTAAAGAATATCAGAGGTTAATATATTTTTAGATTTAAAGTTAATTAAATAAATATTCTTTCTGATCATAGACTAATTATTAATAATTTTGGGTTTAAATTAATTAAAATTTGTGTTTATCGAAATGCTTTTACACATTATTAAAACTTCATTCATTTAACTTATGTGAATTGCACCACGCCTTCCTCTTTTAACACATGCTGAACTGGTTGGTTGTCACGTTAAACAATTCAAGAATTACTGACTTAAATTAACAACATAACATTCTATTTTAAAAAGTCTGTGTATTGCATGTGAAAAATGTCTATGGATGACGCTATGTATTCTATGTTAAAATGCCTATATTAAAAAGTCTGCGTATTCTATGCTAAAATGTCTATGTTTGGCGCTATGTATTCTATGTTAAAAAGTCTGTGCATTCTATGTTTAAATGTCTATGGATGATGCTATGTATTCTATGTTAAAATGTCTATATTAAAAAGTCTGTGTATTCTATGTTAAAATGTCTATGTATGGCGCTATGTATTCTATGTTAAAAAGTCTGTGTATTCTATGTTAAAATGTCTATGTTTGGCGCTATGTATTCTATGTTAAAAAGTCTGTGCATTCTATGTTTAAATGTCTATGGATGATGCCATGTATTCTATGTTAAAATGTCTGTATTAAAAAGTATGTGTATTCTATGTTAAAATATCTATGTTTGGCGCTTGAGGTTGCATTTCAGAGCAACCATTATTACAACTCCAGGAATTTCAACCTCAAATACAACTTTTTAGCAGTATCTTAGAAAATTTTCAGTAGTTCCTTATTCTTGCCAGTAGCTTGGGAGGTAGGAAAGAAGCAGACATAAATAGAAAACATACATCTTTACCTTCCAATCGAAATGAACCAAAGCGCTATAAAATTTTCTTTAACAGAAATGCATATTTGCATCTGTACATCCAATCTTTATATACATATAATTCTTCTGTGCATGTGTCTGTCACTAAACTCCTCCTAAACAACTTGACCGATTTTGATGATATTTTTTGTGTGTGTTTGACAAAACATTGAGAACGTTTTTGTGCTATCACCTTTGTTGTAAGTCGTCAGTAAATCAACTTCTGCAGTGCTGCAGTATATCAACTTCTATACCGTTCAACTAATCGCTGTGAAAATTGGTAATAATATGTATTCGAGTATGAAAAATAACTAGGTTCGCGTTATCCACTTTATTGTTACTTGCCACCAGATGGTGCTGCAGCATTTCATCTTATATACCTTTAAACGATATCCATAAAATGAGTATGCAGATATAGTGAAACATGGAGAATATATTCGCGATATGAAATTTTCTACAATGCATTTTTTTCGGCAGTACAATGTATGCCGAGTTCTGCTAATTTATAATAATATCGAGTAATCCCACATTTTTTTTTAAAGATTAAAGTTTTCATTAAAATAGGCTTAGCTTTATAGAGCATTTATAGAGCATGGATGATGCTATGTATTCTATGTTAAAATGTCTATATTAAAAAGTCTGTGTATTCTATGTTAAAATGTCTATGTATGGCGCTATGTATTCTATGTTAAAAAGTCTGTGTATTCTATGTTAAAATGTCTATGTTTGGCGCTATGTATTCTATGTTAAAAAGTCTGTGCATTCTATGTTTAAATGTCTATGGATGATGCCATGTATTCTATGTTAAAATGTCTGTATTAAAAGTATGTGTATTCTATGTTAAAATATCTATGTTTGGCGCTTGAGGTTGCATTTCAGGAGCAACCATTATTACAACTCCAGGAATTTCAACCTCAAATACAACTTTTTAGCAGTATCTTAGAAAATTTTCAGTAGTTCCTTATTCTTGCCAGTAGCTTGGGAGGTAGGAAAGAAGCAGACATAAATAGAAAACATACATCTTTACCTTCCAATCGAAATGAACCAAAGCGCTATAAAATTTTCTTTAACAGAAATGCATATTTGCATCTGTACATCCAATCTTTATATACATATAATTCTTCTGTGCATGTGTCTGTCACTAAACTCCTCCTAAACAACTTGACCGATTTTGATGATATTTTTTGTGTGTGTTTGACAAAACATTGAGAACGTTTTTGTGCTATCACCTTTGTTGTAAGTCGTCAGTAAATCAACTTCTGCAGTGCTGCAGTATATCAACTTCTATACCGTTCAACTAATCGCTGTGAAAATTGGTAATAATATGTATTCGAGTATGAAAAATAACTAGGTTCGCGTTATCCACTTTATTGTTACTTGCCACCAGATGGTGCTGCAGCATTTCATCTTATATACCTTTAAACGATATCCATAAAAATGAGTATGCAGATATAGTGAAACATGGAGAATATATTCGCGATATGAAATTTTCTACAATGCATTTTTTTCGGCAGTACAATGTATGCCGAGTTCTGCTAATTTATAATAATATCGAGTAATCCCACATTTTTTTTTAAAGATTAAAGTTTTCATTAAAATAGGCTTAGCTTTATAGAGCATTTATAGAGCATGGATGATGCTATGTATTCTATGTTAAAATGTCTATATTAAAAAGTCTGTGTATTCTATGTTAAAATGTCTATGTATGGCGCTATGTATTCTATGTTAAAAGTCTGTGTATTCTATGTTAAAATGTCTATGTTTGGCGCTATGTATTCTATGTTAAAATGTCTGTGCTTTCTATGTTTAAATGTCTATGGATGATGCCATGTATTCTATGTTAAAATGTCTGTATTAAAAAGTATGTGTATTCTATGTTAAAATATCTATGTTTGGCGCTTGAGGTTGCATTTCAGAGCAACCATTATTACAACTCCAGGAATTTCAACCTCAAATACAACTTTTTAGCAGTATCTTAGAAAATTTTCAGTAGTTCCTTATTCTTGCCAGTAGCTTGGGAGGTAGGAAAGAAGCAGACATAAATAGAAAACATACATCTTTACCTTCCAATCGAAATGAACCAAAGCGCTATAAAATTTTCTTTAACAGAAATGCATATTTGCACCTGTACATCCAATCTTTATATATATATAATTCTTCTGTACATGTGTCTGTCACTGAACTCCTCCTAAACGACTTGACCGATTTTGATGATATTTTTTGTGTGTATTTGACAAAACATAGAGAACTTTTTTATGCTATCCCCTTTGTTGTAAGTTGTCACCAGACGGTGCTGCAGTTTATCAACTTCTATACCGTTCAACTAATCGCTGTGAAAATTGGTAATAATATGTATTCGAGTATGAAAAATAACTAGGTTCGCGTTATCCACTTTATTGTTACTTGCCACCAGATGGTGCTGCAGCATTTCATCTTATATACCTTTAAACGATATCCATAAAAATGAGTATGCAGATATAGTGAAACATGGAGAATATATTCGCGATATGAAATTTTCTACAATGCATTTTTTTCGGCAGTACAATGTATGCCGAGTTCTGCTAATTTATAATAATATCGAGTAATCCCACATTTTTTTTTAAAGATTAAAGTTTTCATTAAAATAGGCTTAGCTTTATAGAGCATTTAAGACTTATTGCTACCAATATGAGAGCTGAAATTTATTCCAGATTAAATTTAATACTGGGAATAATAATTAAAAAAATACATAATGCTGCATAGCATTTTGTAAAGAAAATATAAAAATTGCAAGAAAAAAATTTTGTTATTTATATCTATATTAAACTTAACCATTAAACTTTATCGTCCTTTAATTAAAGAATTCACAGACTTATCAGCTCTTTTTGATAACAGTGCAAAAATATTTCTTTGCTCATATTATCTAATGCTACTGTCTTAATTATTAAAAAATATATAAAATACTGAAAATTTTCTATTTTTCACAAAAGTTGACTTTATTTTTATCGAAATCGATGGAAATTTTTGAATTGTATATAGTTGAAAAGTAATAGGTAATTTCATCTCTCCAATTCTCGTAGAAATACTAGTTTGGTATTAGTTTTAGTATTAGCTTAATTGTTTAAGTATTAGTTAACTTATCTAAGTATTAGCTTAATTATTTAAGTATTAGTTTAATTATTGAAGTAATAGCTTAATTACTTAAGTATTAATTTTAAGTATTAGCTTAATTACTTAAGTATTAGTTTAATTATTTAAGCATTAGTTTTAGTATTATCTTAATTATTTAAGTATTAGTTTATGATTAGCTTAATTATTTCGGTATTATTTTAGTATTAGTTTTATTATTAGCTTAATTATTTAAGTATTATTTCAGTATCATTTTTAGTATTAGCTTAATTATTTAAGTAGTTTAGGTTTATTTTTAGTATTAGCCTAATTATTTAAGTATTATTTTTGGTATTAGCTTAATTATTTAAGTATTAGTTTTAGTATTAGCTTAATTATTTAGGTATTATTTTAGTATTAGTTTTATTATTAGCTTAATTATTTCAGTATTATTATTAGTATTAGCTTAATTATTTAAGTAGTTTAGTATTAGTTTAATTAGTTAAGTATTATTTTAGTATTAATTTTAGTATTAGCTTAATTATTTAAGTATTAGTTTAATTATTTAAGTTTTAATTTAATTATAAAAGTAACTTTTTTTCCATAGTTTCCATAGTCTAAAATTTTGTAATTTTATACTTCAACAATGTAGAATGGGTAGCTGTTGGCCTCTCTGCTGCTGTATGACGACTTGCATTTGACGAATGATCTTACAGAAAATGATGCGCAAAAACCACAGAGAACAAAAGGCATGGGCGGATCAAAAAGCGATTTCCTAAGAATATCATTGTTTCCGAAAGGCCGGGTCCTTTGGGGGAGGGGGGCGGGGATGCTCGTTTTCTCACACGGCTTACGGAGCGTGCTTCCGGGGTGTCTGCCGCTCTTCGTGGAAGCCCCTCAAGCAGATGATCATGCGTACAAAAAAAAAAATAAATATAGCTTGCTACTATATAAAATATTATACTACTGTGCATAAAAAGTAAGACCAATCCTTTTTATTTACTCTTCCAAATTTATTTCATCGCCTTCGAAGTAATCCCCTCCGGACACAATGCACTTATGCCAACTATTTTTTCCAATCCCCAATAACATGCTAAAAAGTCATCGGCAGGGATGGCCTTCAAAGCGCGCGCTGATTCACGTAGAAACTCTTCAATCGACACAAAACGGTGTCAACGGAGTGGTCTTTTAAATTTAGAGAGCAACCAGAAGTCGCACGGTGTGAATACGGCGGTTGTGGAACGATATGAGTTTTATTTTTGGCCTAAAGGTCACGAAGAATCAATGCAGTGTGAACTGCCGCGTTCAATGTTTTCGGTACCAATCGAGATTTGACGCGTTTGAGGCCAAAAATGGAATGGACCGATCCTTTTGAAATTCCAACATCATCAGCAAGGTCTCTAATTGTAAATCGACGGTTTACAAGTACCAAATCTCTGATTTTTTGGACGTGAGCTTCGTCGGTTGAGGTTGAGGGTCTACCAGAGGTCTCTTGGTCTTCAACGTGTTCTCTGCCTTCTTTGAACTGTTTATACCACTTCTAAACACTTCTTTCCGGTATAAGAATGCTTACCGAATGCCTTCTGCAACATTCTATATACGTCTTCGCAATCAAAATTGAATGCAAGTTCTTTGCTCAATGATTTCAGAAATTTAAAAAATCGCCGAAATCACTTTCAGCGTCATACAGAGCCAAGCGTAACTCAAACACTAATGAATATTTTGACGTCAAATTTCGCACAGATGTCAAGGACAGTGCCAGTAACCTAAATAATAATAATAATAAAAAAAAAAAAATTGAAATGCCATAAGCCCCGGGAATTTTAAATTGAAAATTGGTCTTAATTTTTGGACACAGTAGTATTCATAAAAATTATGTTAAAAGAAGGCGTATATTCATAAAAAAATGACGCTATTCCTGTGATACTAAAGGTTAAAAAAAAATTGCAACACAGGAGTCAGATTTGAAGCATTAAAAAAATTGTCTCCATTTTATAATTAGGAAAAATATGTGTACCAAAACAATATTTCATCAAGTTGTTATCGGTTGGGTTGGATTGGGTTTGTCGCTCGACGGTCATTTTGTGCCCACTTTAGTCTAATTACACTGGGACCTACAATTTAACATGGATTCCGAACCTCTAACAAACATCCATGCCATCTCTAGTATTCGAACCTGAAGCCTGTGGTACCAAAGGCCAGAGCTCTAGCCAATTGGTAACGCTTATGGGAGGAATGAACGCGAATGGGGAGGTTCGGAATCCATTTTAAACAGTAGGTCCCGGTCTCATATGACCGTAGAAGTCACAGAGCTTAATCAGACTTCTTCTCACCCAAATCCTTCCCAAACTGTAAAGGGGCAACTCAGCTCTAGGCAAAGTGATGTGGTGTAGTAGTAGTATTCTCATGTAAGAAAGGAATGGGGACAACTTCTTTGTGATTGATAATCGCTGATTTCTTAGGATCTGATTTTATGGATTAGATATTACGTTATAATGAGTCTTGTTACTTAAATAAGATATGAGAGCTTTACATATTTAGCTTTAAGAAATTGTTCAGATAATAGTAAAGAATTATTTCGTTGCATTTTTCTTGTTAAAATTTAACAAAATTAAGTATTTTACTACGTTTTCTAAATCCCAACAAAGATATTTAACAATCCATATCCATTGGCTTAAAAAAAGGGGGAAAAATGTTACTTAATTTTTCCATAATTATTTTACTGTTAGAGATATAATTTAATTTGTTAAAAAAATTAATGCAAGAATCTAATGCTAGTAAAACATTAGTTGTTGATATATGACAAAATCATATAGCTTTTTATAAGAATGTTAGAAAAATGTAAAAATTAAAAAGAAATTATATTTTATTTATAATTTATTACTTTTTTATTGTCATTCTTTTGTATCAATATTTATTATTATTATTTTTGGTACTTAAGTATTAACGGTACCTTGGCGACAGTTGCGCCAATAAAGAGCACACTCCCCAACCGCAGCTACAGATTTGGCGCCAATCTACACTTGAAATTTTTGTTGCAAATAATAAAATATATATGAAACACTTCATTTAAAATCAAAACACTTTCAAAATATTTTTATTCCAAATAATAAAGATTGGCGACACTTAAAAACCGCCAAGTCTGTCGCCAAGGTACCGTTAATACGTAAATACCTTATTTTTTTAATTTTAGAAATTCCCAATCAGTTAACATCATATAGCAGCACAATCTATATATTACACTTGTTCAAATTTTTTAGCAAAATTATTTTTATGCAATAAAAAAGTTTATCGAACTTACAAAATAAGTTATAAAACCTAGCAAAAGATTTTCAATTTTATTACAGATATAATATCGTTTTGATTATGAGCATTTATATACACTCTTAACACTACTAATATAAGTTGGAGACTGCAGTACATAATTTGAACCTCATTTCATTAAATAATACTTAAAAATTAATAGGCATTTAGATAAAATTTAATAAATTTATTTATAAAATTAGAAATTAACATACATCATATTCTATTTCCAGTTCATATGCAGAAAAACTAAATTCTTGTTTTATAAAACCCTTCTTAGATCTATTTTGGTCTATGACTCTGAAATTTGGACTTTGGTAAGATCTGGTAAGGCCGATTTGAGGTATATTTGAGCGGAAGATTTGAAGGATTATTCTTGGAGGTGTTAGGAAACTAATTGTTGGAGAAGACAGGTACAAAGCAGAAATTTATGTTGTTGTTGTTTCTTATCCCACTTGGCTGGCCAAGCCCACGAGCCCATGCGTACTCATGATTGAAGGGGAAGGAAGCAGCTTCTGTTGTGATGGAGCACCCGTAGGTAGAAGTCTGACTTTGGCTCCGTGACGCTCTTACAGTCATAGGAGACCGGGACCTACGGCTTAAAGTGGATTCCGAGCCACTACAAACATCCATGGGATTCGAATCCGAAACCTGTGGCACCGAGCGCCAGAGCGCTAGACACTCGGCCATTCAGGTCCCAACTTTATGATATTATAAATTTATAAATACAGAAATTTATAAATACTATAAAGACCCAGATATTATAAAATTTGTTAAGATCAACAAATTAAACTGGGCTGCTCATGTATTTAG
The DNA here is from genome assembly GCA_021605075.1 of Caerostris darwini. NCBI lineage: Eukaryota > Metazoa > Arthropoda > Arachnida > Araneae > Araneidae > Caerostris > Caerostris darwini. The sequence continues at coordinate 12,370 of BPLQ01006875.1, read as the reverse complement.
AATGAATGATTTAAATTCTGTAAAAGGTTTGTTTTGGCAAAGCCACAGGGACAAAGAGGAAGAGGACGACCCAAGCTGCGATGGATAGACGCAGTTGAGAAGAATTTTGCTTTATTATAGGTTAAGAATTGGAGAACTATTGTCAATCAGAGGAATTCATGGAAATCTCTTCAAAGGAAAGCCTTGGTCCACTCTGGGCTGTCGTTCTATTGATGATGATATTCTATTTCATGAACTTTTTTAAAAGTCCTTCTTTTGGAAAGAGAATATCACATATAACTCATGTTAGCATCTTTTAAAATATATATCATTAAATGATAAAAAAAAAAAAGTAAGATTTAAATTAAATTAACAACGACCATCCTAAGCTCCTATTATATAATAAGAATGAAAATTATGATCTGCATAAGTTACTTCATGGAAATATAAATGCACTTTTCAATTCTAACCATTTAGTCCTTTTTTTTCTAAAGAAAATATTTTATTTCATCTTTAATGCCAAGCACTTTAGTTATTAACATAGCTAATATAACATCACTAACATAATTTTACCCAAAATATCAAGGATATTAAAAAATAGAGAAAAGAACTCTATTTTTTTAATATGATCCTGTACGTTACATAACTTACTTCCAAATCAGTTTTTTTAATGCATTACATTTATCTATTTTCCAAATTAAAACTTCATCAAATATATTTATATTGTTTTTTACGATTATTTTCTAATTTTTTATTTAAAACATTAATTAATTTTACATATTTTTTGTTTGCAGTAACTGTTTTGAATATTTAAAAATACTTCTGATTTGAACCTCGAACCTACTTGTCCATACTTCTTGAAAAATCAATGAGTTTTTCTGAAACGAACAACTGTCAACTCATTTTAAAGATCAAATAAAAAGAAAATGCACAAATTTTTTTGACAGGAAACGCTAAAATTAAGCATGCAGGACTGCGTCAATGGTTTGCATTATCCGAGACCAATTACCCAGAAGACAGCGAAGTAACCACTCGACCATGCCTGCACGATTAGTTGCAGCGAAGCTACAAATTTAACTGAAATTGCAGAGTTCGATGGCATTGTGGTGCCATCTATCGGTAACGTTAAGAACTATTTTTAAACACGAGTCTTTTATATCAATAAAAAAATATCACGTTTCAATTCCAAATGATTATGATGAATAATCAAAAATTAGCCCATTGGTATTTTGCTTTTATACGATTAATTTCTAAGTAATAAATACCTTTTTCACGGTTTAAATATTTTAGTGAGATTTATTTTTCTCTCTAACTATGTTTTTTTTAATTTATTATTAAACAAAAATGGTGTAAATTTGATCCTCCAAATAATTCTTTAACGTCATTAATTTTAAGAATTGTAAATATAATAAACGATATAAAGCAATAATATTAATAACTGAATTGAATAATAGTAGTTTATACGCATTAACAATATTTTAAAAGTGTAATAAATATCTGTATTTATAAATTAAAAATTCGTATAAATCTTTGATTCTTAAAATATACATTAATTTTAATGACACCATATATTCAAAGCAAAATTTCTATATGTGGGTTTATATTTCTTGTATGTAAAACACTTGATATCTAAGATATCCAATTTCTTCCTTGAATCTTTTAAAGTTAGAAAATGATTAAAAATTAAATTGAAATGTTAAAATTATTATTTAAGTTTATTTCAAATTCTAAAATTATTTTTTGAGTCATGTGTATTTTGCTTCATTTTCTTGTTTTAGTGGCAAATTAATTACTTAAATACAATATGAGAGAACCATGAGATTTTGTGTGTTAAAGGAAATATATGAAAATTTTTATTTGCTTTATTTTCAGAAAACCTAAATATATTAAAATACACTATAAGGTTTTCTAAAGCTGTTATCTATCAGCTAGATTTGAAGGGGAAAAAATAACTTTGAATGCCTAAGTTCATTTGCTAGAAACAAAAAATGAATTTAGACTGATGAGCATTTAAAGCAAGATGTTGAAATTTTAAAATTATTCACTGATCATTTATAAAGTTTTTAAAAATAATATTAAATAAAAAAATATTAATTAATTAAATTAATAGTATAAGGTCGAAATGCTTTTTTTAATGCTATCTATAAAAAAATAAACATTTTATGTTTATTTTCAGGTTTCATTATTTATGGATTATGTTATTCAAAAATTTTAAATTACGAAATGTTTTCTAGCATGCTCCCTAGATAGCAGCACAAACTACATGTTTATTCTTGCTGTAGTTATTAATATGTTAGCATTAATACATTTTATTTTAACAATAAAAATTAAGTGTGACAATAGAAAATTAGTAATTTAATTCCAATCTCCAAGAATTTTTTCAGTTTCATCACTGCTTAATTTCTTTCACTTTGAAATTAATTTGAACACAATGAATGTAATGTATGTGAATGCACGAGGAATTTGTCTTCTACATTGTTATGTTTTATAGTGATAAAAAGGGTTATAATATCTTGCTAAAAACACATCCACAATAAAATATTTAAATGGAATGATTTCTGAATCAAATGTTATTTGATGTTATCAGTCGAATATTTGTTTATTCATTTAGATGAACTAGACTATGCTCTTGCATGAAGAAATTCGATATTGTTATTATTATTAATTTCTTGTTTGAATATAATGCTATTTCTTCTCCACTATTAAACTAATTTTTAATGACGTATTAAAAAAAAGAATTTTCTGTATATATAATTATTTTTTAATGGCATTATGATTGAAAGGAAAAAAGAAACAATTAAAAAATGAACAGGTATAAAACAAAATGAAAGTAAAAATAAAATATAACAAGCAGATTAGATTTTTGTGTAGCATTGGATGTGAATTGTAAAGTCCTGTCGCTATATAAATTTAGCAGACATATCAAAGAATAATAAAACAATTTGAAATTATTTTCATCGCAATGTAAAATTTAGGAATTTTATAACAAATTTGTAACATCATTTTGCTTCTTCAAACAGCTTCTTTATAAACAAACTGAAATGATTCCAATCTTTAACACACTTTATTTAATTTTCGATCATTTTAACACATTTTAACGTTGTTATTATAACGTTGAATTATATATTCTATATTATCATCTAATTTAGCAAGTTTTCCATTAACCTTCCTCTTAACTTAAAAATAAAAAATCTATTGTGTTATGCAATAAGAATAATAGGATTTCTTTTTTTTTATTAATACGCTTTTATTAGCTTCACCTGTATGTTTGTATGTATGTATGTATGTTTGTATGTAACTCACTTTTTGGGCTCGATTTTGGGACTGATGGCGCCATCTACTGGCGAGTCAGTCAACTGATCCGCGATCGAATTGCGCTCTTCCTATTGGCCGAAAATTTCGGTGGCTAAAAAGAGCGGATCTCAAAGGCATAGGAGTGCGATCATGTCGAATTGCGCTCTTCCTATTGGCCGAAAATTTCGGTGCGTAAAAAGTATGTAAACTTAGCGGATAACCGGCCAAGTGGAAAACAAAGTAAAAACAATTATACTTTAAAAAAACTAAAAAAAAATATGCTTTTAGAGTTAATCAGACTAAAAAGTAAAAAATAAATTAATAGTTTGAAAAAACTAAAAAATACGCTTTTAGAGTTAATCAAACTAAAAAGTAAAAAATAATTGTTAACATAAGAATAAAATGACTGACGAGAAAATGAATGTCACTGTTCTAAAAGCGTGGGGTGCTTCGTATGACATTTTTAAACTAACTCTGCATTTCGGAATGAAACTAGTGAGAAATTATAACGATTGATATCGAGCACCCCACGATTTTAGAACAGTGACATTCATTTTCTCGTCAGTCATTTTATTCTTATATTAACAATTATTTTTTACTTTTTAGTTTGATTAACTCTAAAAGCGTATTTTTTAGTTTTTTTAAACTATTATGTTAAATCAAAAGTAATGTTAATTTCTAAATTTGGATGAATTTTACATACCAGCACAGTTCGAATCTCTACACAACATAAACCGCATTCACAACAACATATGAATGAGCTATTTTTAAAACGTGTATAAATGAAGCCCTTATGTATACTGCACGATATAATTCTTATGAATAAAATGTTTTTAGTATAGTCGAAAGGAACAGGTTTAACTTCTACATCTTCTGAATATTTTATAAGGGCTGTCACAGAACCAATAATAGTAATAGTTAATCACTCATATTCGTGGATATAGAATGCATCGGATTGCTACACTCACACTAGGGCTTGCAATATCGGACCAAAAGTTCAATACCGGTATTCGGTATTTTTAGATGTTAATACCGGGATACCGGTTTTAATACCGGTAGTAGAAATGTCATAGTACCTGTCATTTTACATAATTTCATCCAAGAAACTGTGCTGAAGTTTGTATCTTCATCGCTATTAGATTCTTTTTTTTAACAAATTTGATCATGGTTCGTTTTTAAATGTGTATAGAGTTCGCTTGCACTTCCTCCATTCACATTTTCATCATATAAATAATGAAACCAAACTGAAGTATTTTCAACAGATTTTTTATGTTCTTTAAAGTTATTCTTTTAATTATTATGGGGTATTATTTATGAGTACATATATAATAAATTTGAAAAATATTTTGAACTCTCAAGTATGATATGCAAATACAGTGTGAATAACAAACTCACCAATTAAAAAAAATATCGAAATATTACTTACTTTAATTCACAACTACAACCTTGTTTTCACAGATAAGAGTTTCTGAGTTTTCAAAAGAATTCTGAATAAGAATTTCACACAGAAAAGTTTTTCCAAATAAGAATTCTAAATTTTTAGTAAATTTTTCAAAAAACGGTATTTAAAGTTTTTATTTTTACCAAAATTTTGGCTCAAAATACCGGTATTCGGTATCCCGGTATGCCGGTATTGTGCCCTAACTCACACATATATAAATATGCAGTGTGAGTCAACTGTCATTGAAAAAAAATTGAGGAGTAGCACAGTTTAATAAAACATAACTCATCATTGAATAAGTCTACGGTCTAGTTAAGAAAAACAATTTTTTTTTTTTAAATTCTACTTTATTCGTCAGCATACTGTCCTTCAAGAGTGATACATTCATTCCAACTTTCCTCTAATTTTTCGATGCCTTTTTTGTAGAACGATTTGTCCTTACTCCATACTCTGGTTTGTACGACTAGAATTTCTATAGTTTGTACTACTTTAAGAACGAGAGAACTAATTTGTTCAAAGCTTGTAGAGTCAATGATTTTTCAGACTCTGCTGTTTGCTTTTTTAAATATCCAAACCAGGACCGGATTTTGATGAAACGGGGCCCTAAACTATTCCTCTTATGAGATCCTTTCACCTCGCATTTTTAAGTTTGCAAATTACATGAGAGATAATAAAATGCATCATTACTGTGATATATATATCAATATTTTAAATTTAACATGTTGTGATTGGTACTAATCTTTATAAAAAATGTGGCACGGATAATAAATAAAAAAAATATCGATAACACTTTTTTGGACATTTATTCTCAGCACCCTATATAGTACTTGTACTAATCAAACATAACACACAACATTTACAAAGAAACAAAATTCAAATAATAAAAATATTTGTCCACGAAAATAAAATATGCAATAAAAATTATCATATTTTCTATCAAATTAATTTAAATTTATTCAATACATTGAAAATTAAAGCAAATTCAATTCAGATAAATTTATTTCATAATTTCTCTTTATTTTCGATTCAGTATTCAGGTGTTTACTGTTTTTAGAATAGTGTAATTCTAATTTTTCTAACAATTTGAGTGTAGACCCCTCTTCATCTTGAGGCCCTAGGCTGAAGCCTAGTTAGCCTATAAAGAAAATCCGGCCCTGATCCAAACCATGAAGTAGAATATCCTGTTTATCAGCTAGTTTTACTCTACGTTGGAAGTCGTCTCACAAAACTTGTGGTGTAACACCTATGACTTATCGGATATCATAACTGTTTTCGCTTTCCACCAGACATCTGTTACACAAGTCTCTTCTTGTGTATTACAATCCCAGATAAACCAATGGCTAAAAAAACTGGCTCAGAGATAGTTGATTTTCCATCATGCATTAATAAAGTCCTTCTTTTTCAAAGAACTACGCTCGCTCATCAACAATTGAATTTCCTTACCATTTTACCCCACTGAGCTTAAAAATATCACAAAATATAGAATTACAATGATTCTCGATGCTGTTTTGGTTCTGGAATCCTAAAGTATTGCGAAGTGTATCAGCAAATGATCGCAGTCTGGTTAGACCTGGCCAATTCTTTGATCATCTCAATCGGCTGAACTTGCTGTAAATCTACACAGTCCAGTCATATTAATGTGACCGCCTGTCTCAAGCCAGAATATACACTCTTGTATATTCTGGCTTTAAGTGGAGTGTGGAATGTGGTATTAAGTGGAATTCTTTATATATACTCCACTGCAATGTGCTGCCCCCTGCCTTTCGTGATTGGTTATTTCACGTTGACGTCGAAAGTAGGTGGTGGTCACATTAATGTGGCTGGACTGTGTATAAGTCAAGACAACGACCAGAATTCTGGCAGAAAAAAAGCAAGCTATTGGTTGGATATATAGGTCGAGTATGTTGGGCGTCTCTTGGCTGTACCACCATATGTATTTGAATCGCTAGAACTTTGGATGTCGTTCATAGAAATAACATTATATTTGTATACTCTTGGACACTTCAGTTTGAAACGTTGCAGGAATTTCCATGGCGATACTTGATGTGATGTGCGTAGGATTAGGATCATTGCTATTGCTACATTACTTATCCATAGGAACGCATTGTTGTTGGTTAGTAGTAGCCCCTGGTTTTATTTTTAAAAATGTTCCAAAATGTAGACTTCTAACGCATCTCGATGCTGTTTTGATTCTGGAATCTTAAAGTAATGCGAGGACTATTCACAAATAAACGCAGTCTAGTTAGACCTTGCCAATTCTCTAATCATCTCAACTGGCTGGACTTAGTGTAAATCTATCACAGCCAGTGGTTCTGGCGTTACAAACGACAACGACGAGAATTCTGGCAAAAAAAGCAGGCTATTGGTTGGATTCTCGAATACATTGGGCGTTCTCTTGGCTGTACCACCATAAGTATTTGAAACGCTAGAACTTTGGACGTCATTCACAGAAATAACATTATATTTTTATTCTCTTGGACACTTTAGTTAGAAATGTTGCAAGAACATGCATGGCAATACTTGATGTCGTGCGCGTAGGATTAGGATCATTGCTATTGCTACATTATTTAACCATCCTTTTATTTTCCTAACAAAAAAAGGGGTAAAAAAACGCACAATAAAAACCTAACTATTCGCTAGTCTTTATAATAGGATTATGGTGCACATCGTAGCAAAAATATAAAAATAATGGATAAAAATAAAAAATAACTAAAAATCGGTTCTGATTTTGGCCTTTTTTGGGGGGGATATAATTATTTGCTTTTCAGATCATACATCATGGCTTCCAACGTTCAGCATAACCCTGTTAGTTTGTTTGTTTACATTACTATGAGTACTACTCTGTTTACTTTTAACAATAGTTATGGCATCGACAACTGGTCTCTAATTGTACCGAATTGAAACTTAACTTTAAATTCTTTTATTTTGCATTTAACTTTTATTTAACAGGTGGGCTGAAAGGTTCGTAGGCTGACACATAGATGGCGGTAATAGTATTAAATCCATATGATTTTTAGTTAGCCCTAACCTTCAAAAGACACGTGTATAAATTTGACAAGCTGTTGCACTATTAGCCCACTATTATTTTCAGCCCACCTGTTATTTCTGGTATTTTTTACTTTTTTTTTTTTTTTTTTTTTTTTTTTTTGAGTACCACTTTAACAGAATTTTTGAAACTTTATCTTGTATTAAGTTTTTTAAGTATGTTTAACTTTATCCTGTAAGCAGTCAACTATAATTATAAGCATATTTATGAATTAAGATGAGGAGGTTTAAGGGGTATTTTCCCCTGTTGGTACTCCGCAATCGGTACGCCAGTTGCCAGTACTTATCCATAGGAACACGTTGATGCTGCTTAGTAGTAGTTCCTTGTTTAGGCTGACGGAAGTGACGTCACACAAAAGCGCACTCAATCGAAAGTGACGTCATGGTAGACAAGTGTTTTGACTGATAAGGTCGTCTGGGTAGAATTTTTTTTTTTTTTTTTTTTTTAGAGATATAAAACTTCCGCTGGTTAATTTGGTTGTGCTGTACACACGGAGTTTTAGAGGGAGATGAAATTTTTTTTGAAACTTTATTTTTTCTTAACATTTTTAATTTTACAAAATTTACTTGGTGAAGGAATTTATTATTATTATTATTATTTTTTTTTTGAAATTTTCTTTTTCTTTTTGCAAATTTCTATTAATTCTTTTATTTTACAAATAATTTTTTCAGTTTTTTTTTTAAATTCTGATTTTTGATATTTCGGTTATACGTTTCATTTTGCAAAATTTAGTTTTGAAAAAGAAATTTGTTTATTTTTTAATTTACTGTTTTAGCCCAATGTGTTATTATTATTATTTTTTTTTAAATTATGTTATTTTTAAAATTATTTTAAAAATAATTATTTCGGCAAATATTTTTATTCTTTTTAAACATTTCATTTTTGAATATGATGTCTAAGTCAATTCATAATTATTTCCCAATATGTTACAAAAACAATTTTTTTATGAATCATTTGCTGAAATAATTATTTGTAAAACAAAAGAAATTTGTAAAAATAAAAATAAAATTTCCATTAAACAATAACTTATTGGAAAAAAAAGTTTAGGTAATATGTAATAATGATACCAAAACTTTTTTCCCAATACTTTTTTCCAAGTCTTTTTTTTTTTCCAATTACATGTATATACTTTTAGCCCAAGTATTTCTAAAGTAATACTTTCATTGATATTTAAATTTTAATTTTTAATGTATTTGCTCACTCAAAACTTCTTCCATTAAAGATAAATCTGTATTTTTTTAAAAACTGCAAATACCAGGAAAAAAAAAAAAAAACGAAAAAAAAAAAAAAAAAAAATGAAATAATGAAAATGAAAATATCAAACCATCAGCCATTATTCGAAATTCCGTGCGGAATCCAGACAACAGCTTGTTTTATGGAATAGGTAAAAAATATAAAATTAATAACTGAAACTCACCCATCTGAAGAAACAAATGAATAAATGTTCACTATTTAATCTCTAATTAAATATCAGCAAACGCGTCTATCCAAAAATGTATTACTGATTTTTGAAGATATCAGCAAGAAGTTATTAATTAAGTATCATTTCAAAACTTTATTACTGATTTATGAAGATAATAATTTGCTAAACCAAAAGTTCTTTCATTAAAGATAAATCCGCATTTCTTTAAAAACTGCAAATACCAGGCAAAAAAAAAAAAAAAAAAAAAAAAAAAAAAAAAATAATAATAATAATAATGAAAATATCAAACCAACATTTTTTATTCGAAATTCCTTACGGAATCTAGACAAAAAGCTGTTCTACGGAATAAATAAAAAATATTAAATCAATAATTGAAACTTATGCATCTGAAGAAACAAATGAATAGATGTTCACTATTTAATCTCTAATTAAGTATAAGCAAAAGTGTGTTTTCAAAAAAATTATTACTGATTTATGAAGATAATTATTTGCTAAACCAAAACTTATTTCATTAAAGATAAATCTGTATATCTTTAAAAACTGCAAATACCAAGGGGAAAAAAAAAAAAAAAAAAAACGAAAAAAAAAAAAAAAATGAAATAATAAATAATGAAAGTAATAATATCAAACACCATCAGCCGTTATTTAAAATTCCTTAAGGAATCTAGACGAAAACTTCTATTAAGGAATAGATAAAAAATAGCAAATCATTAACTGGAACTCACTCATCTGAAGAAACAAGTAAACAAATGTTCAATTTATAATTTCTAATTGTTGCGTCGAAACCCAGGTCCCCGTGCCTAGGGGAAGTCAACGCCCTATGTCCAGTAAACATCCTGTCTGTGGGGGTGTCTGGCAAGGGGTGAGATGACGAGAGAGTTGACTTGTTGACGAGTTGAACAACTGTGACCAAAGAGAAAGGTCGTGTGGATTGTTCGTCCTCGAGTGTGATGGCTGCGTAAATAAAAGAGATTAATTAATACAGTCCACTTCGTGTTATTCGTGTGTGGTCAAATATTATTTGTGTGTGATTGAGCTGTCGAACACTAATTAAGCATCAACAAAAGTGCCTTTTCAAAACTTTATTACTGATTTATGAAGATAATAGTTCCAAAATAATAATTCGAAATTCCTTAAGGAAACTAGACTAAAACCTGTTCTATGGAATACATAAAAAATAATAAATCAATAATTGAAAGTCACCTATCTGAAGAAACAAATGAATAAAAATTCACTATTTAATCTCTAATTAAATATCAGCAAAAAGTATTAATTAAGCATCTTTTCAAAACAGTATTACTGATTTATGAAGATAATAATTTGCTAAACCAAAAGTTCTTTCATTAAAGATAAATCTGTATCTCTTTAAAACCTCCAAATACCAGGGGAAAAAAAAAAAAAAAAAAAAAAAAAAAAAAAAATAATGAAAATGAAAATATCAAACCTACAGACGTTATTCGAAATTCCTTACGGAATCTAGACTAAAACCTGTTCTATGGAATACATAAAAAATAATAAATCAATAATTGAAAGTCACCTATCTGAAGAAACAAATGAATAAAAATTCACTATTTAATCTCTAATTAAGTATCAGCAAAAAGTATTAATTAAGCATCTTTTCAAAACAGTATTACTGATTTATGAAGATAATAATTTGCTAAACCAAAAGTTCTTTCATTAAAGATAAATCTGTATCTCTTTAAAACCTCCAAATACCAGGAAGAAAAAAAAAAAAAAAAAAAAACACACCCTGAAATTAAAATTAAAAAAAAAAAAAAAAAAAAATACATAAAAAATAATGAAAATGAAAATATCAAACCTACAGACGTTATTCGAAATTCCTTACGGAATCTAGACTAAAACCTGTTTTATGGAATGCATAAAAAATAACAAATCACAAAATGAAACTCATCCAACTGAAGAAATAAATGAATAAAAATTCACTATTTAATCTCTAATTAAGCATCAGCAAAAGTGTGTTTTCAAAACTTTATTACTGATTAATGAAGATAATAGTTCCAAAATAATAATTCGAAATTCCCTAAGGAACTTAGGCTGAAACTATGGAATACATAAAAAATAATAAATCAATAATTGAAAGTCACCTATCTGAAGAAACAAATGAATAAATGTTCACTATTTAATATCTACTTAAGTATCAACAGAAGTGTTTTTGAAAAATTTATTACTGATTTCTGGAGGTAATCGCACCAAAAATTAACCGTCCACTTTAAAATACAATGAAAATAATAATTTCGTCGTCCACAACATCCAACACATTTATGTTACTAAAAAAAACTTGATTTTATAATGTATCAATTCTCTTTCTTCTACTATTGTTTTTTTTCTTTCAATTTATTAAATTTCAGTTCAGAGTAGTAGTTTCAGTTCAGAAAAACTAGTTTCAGTTCAGAAAAATTATACAACAGCAGAAAATAGGTCACGTCGAACTGCACGAATCAACATGCTTCTCGATAATGACGTCAACAAGGAAACGCAACAAGGTCTACTGTTTCTCCGTCTGGCTCATTTAACCTGTTTCTGTTCGTATGGATGGTTGAAATATTTTGTTCTCGATTTGCAACTGCTACAAAACACAACAAATGTAAGTTATGTATTTTCTTGTCGTAAATTTAATTGAATTGAATTCTTATTAAATTATTTATAATATAATATGTTTCGTTATTGTGTGTATATGTCATTCATTTCTTATAAAAATGTTATGTCCTTGATAATTACTTGTTAAAAGAAAATTTTCCTCTCTTTCTCTCTTTATATATATATATATAGAAGTTATAGTTAAGTCTAAGCAAGTTAAAAAATTTCCTGTCGTAAATGTAATTCAATTATTATTAAATTATTTATCAAAGATAATTAATTGTTATATGAAAATTTTACCTATATATATATATATATACTAGAAGACCCGGCCACGCGTTGCAGTGGCTTTCTTGTATTTCTTTCAATTATTAGATACTATAATTGGTATTGTTAAGAAAGTGATTGGTAAAGAATGATGAAAAGATCGAATTAAGCTTCAACGAATAGAAAATGTTTAATTTTTATTAATTTAATGAATGAGGTAGATAATGTTGATTTTTAGCTCTGTTTTATAATTATTTTACGTAATTTAATTTTTAATAATCATTACTTTCATTTAACTAAGAACTAAGCGATTAACGATATT